>JAKIJQ010000516.1:0-38407 GCA_023373905.1 Rhizoglyphus robini | reverse complement strand
CCGATATGGACATTTTCGGCACCGATATGGACAGTTTCGGCACTGATATGGACAGTTGCGGCACCGATATGGACAGTTGCGGCACCGATATGGACAGTTGCGGCACTGATATGGATAGTTGCGGCACCGATATGGACAGTTGCGGCACCGATATGGACAGTTGCGGCACTGATTTGGACAGTTGCAGCACTGATATGGATAGTTGCGGCACCGATATGGACAGTTGCGGCACCATGCACCAGCAATGGAAATAGGATGAATCTAACCTATTTCCATTTGCGAGATTAGTTTGTTCAGTCAAACAGCCGATACATATGGTTTGCCGCAATGGAAATAGGATGAATCTAACCTATTTCCATGGCCGAGATAAATTTGTTCTATCAAATAGCCGATATATACGGTATCGGCCAATATAGAGTTGCGGCACTGATATGGACGGTTGCGGCACCGATATGAATAGTTGCGGCACCGATATGGACAGTTGCGGCATCGATATGGACAGTTGCGGCACTGATATGGACATTTGCGGCACCGATATGGACAGTTGCGGCACCGATATGGACAGTTTCGGCACCCATATGGACAGTTGCGGCACAGCTATGGACAGTTGCGGCACCGATATGGACAGTTGCGGCACTGATATGGACATTTGCGGCACCGATATGGACAGTTGCGGCACTGATATTGACAGTAGCGGCACTGATATGGATAGTTGCGCACCGATATGGACAGTTGCGGCACCGATATGGACAGTTGCGGCACCGATATGGACAGTTGCGGTACTGATATGGACAGTTGCGGCACTCATACGAACAGTTATCCTCGTACTGATATGGATAGTTGCGGCACCGATATAAACAGTTGCGGCACCGATATGGACAGTTGCGGCACTGATTTGGACAGTTGCAGCACTGATATGGATAGTTGCGGCGCAGATATGGACAGTTGCGGTACTGATATGGACAGTTGCGGCACTGATATGGACAGTTGCGGCACCGATATGGACAGTTGCGGCACTCATACGAACAGTTATCCTCGTACTGATACTTTTTTTGAGTATCAGTCTGAGGATGATTTGCGGCACTGATATGGACATTTGCGGCACCGATATGGACAGTTGCGGCACCGATATGGACAGTTGCGGCACCGATATGGACAGTTGCGGCACTGATATGGACAGTTGCAGCACTGATATGGATAGTTGCGGCACCGATATGGACAGTTGCGGCACCGATATGGAAAGTTGCGGCACTGATTTGGACAGTTGCAGCACTGATATGGATAGTTGCGGCACCGATATGGACAGTTTCGGCACTGATATGGATAGTTGCGGAACCGATATGGACAGTTGCGGCACCGATATGGACAGTTGCGGCACCGATATGGACAGTTGCGGCACTGATATGGACAGTTGCGGCACTCATACGAACAGTTATCCTCGTACTGATACTTTTTTGAGTATCAGTCCGAGGATGAGTTGCGGCACTGATATGGACAGTTGCGGCACCGATATGGATAGTTGCGGCACCGATATGGACAGTTGCGGCACTGATATGGACAGTTGCGGCACTGATATGGATAGTTGCGGCACCGATATGGACAGTTGCGGCACTGATATGGACAGTTGCGGCACCGATATGGACAGTTGCGGCACCGATATGGACAGTTGCGGCACTGATATGGATAGTTGCGGCACCGATATGGACAGTTGCGGCACCGATATGGACAGTTGCAGCACTGATTTGGATAGTTACGGCACCGATGTGGACAGTTGCGGCACCGATATGGACAGTTTCGGCACTGATATGGATAGTTGCGGAACCGATATGGACAGTTGCGGAACCGATATGGACAGTTTCGGCTCCGATATGGACAGTTGTGGTACTGATATGGACAGTTGAGGCACTCATACGAACAGTTATCCTCGTACTGATACTTTTTTGAGTTTCAGTCCGAGGATGAGTTGCGGCACTGATATGGACAGTTGCGGTACTGATATGGATAGTTGCGGCACCGATATGGACAGTTGCGGCACTGATATGGACAGTTGCGGCACCGATATGGACAGTTGCGGTACTGATATGGATAGTTGCGGCACCGATATGGACAGTTGCGGCACTGATATGGACATTTGCGGCACCGATATGGACAGTTGCGGCACCGATATGGACAGTTTCGGCACTGATATGGATAGTTGCGGAACCGATATGGACAGTTGCGGCACCGATATGGACAGTTGCAGCACTGATATGGATAGTTACGGCACCGATGTGGACAGTTGCGGCACCGATATGGACAGTTTCGGCACTGATATGGATAGTTGCGGTACCGATATGGACAGTTGCGGCACCGATATGGACAGTTGCAGCACTATATGGATAGTTGCGGCACCGATATGGACAGTTGCGGCACCGATATGGACAGTTGCGGCACTGATTTGGACAGTTGCAGCACTGATATGGATAGTTACGGCTCCGATATGGACAGTTGCGTCACCGATATGGACAGTTGCGGTACTGATATGGACAGTTGAGGCACTCATACGAACAGTTATCCTCGTACTGATACTTTTTTGAGTTTCAGTCCGAGCATGAGTTGCGGCACCGATATGGACAGTTGCGGCACCGATATGGACAGTTGCAGCACTGATATGGACAGTTGCGGCACCGATATGGACAGTTGCGGCACCGATATGGACAGTTGCGGCACCGATATGGACAGTTGTGTTACTGATATGGACAGTTGAGGCACTCATACGAACAGTTATCCTTGTACTGATACTTTTTGAGTTTCAGTCCGAGCATGAGTTGCGGCACCGATATGGATAGTTGAGGCACCGATATGGACAGTTGCGGCACCGACATGGACAGTTTCGGCACTGATATGGATAGTTGCGGCACCGATATGGACAGTTGCGGCACCGATATGGACAGTTGCGGCACCATACACCAGCAATGGAAATAGGATGAATCTAACCTATTACCATTGGCGAGATAAGTTTGTTCAGTCAAACAGCCGATTCATATAATTGCGGCAATGGAAATAGGATGAATCTAACCTATTTCCATGGCCGAGATAAGCTTGTTCAATCAAATAGCCGATACATACGGTATGGGCCAATATTGAGTTGCGGCACTGATATGGACAGTTGCGGCACTGATATTGATAGTTGCGGCACTGATATGGATAGTTGCGGCACCGATATGGACGGTTGCGGCACCGATAGGGACAGTTCCGGCACTGATATGCATAGTTGCGGCCCCGATATGGACATTTGCGGCACCGATATGGACAGTTGCGTCACCGATATGGACAGTTTCGGCACTGACATGGATAGTTGCGGCACCGATATGGACAGTTGCGGCACCGATATGGACAGTTGCAGCACTGATATGGATAGTTGCGGCACCGATATGGACAGTTGCGGCACCGATATGGACAGTTGCTGCAATGATATGGACAGTTGAGGCACTTATACGAACAGTTATCCTCGTACTGATACTTTTTTGAGTTTCAGTCCGAGCATGAGTTGCGGCACCGATATGGACATTTGCGGCACCGATATGGACAGTTGCGGCACCGATATGGACAGTTTCGGCACTGACATGGATAGTTGCGGCACCGATATGGACAGTTGCGGCACCGATATGGACAGTTGCAGCACTGATATGGATAGTTGCGGCACCGATATGGACAGTTGCGGCACCGATATGGACAGTTGCGGCAATGATATGGACAGTTGAGGCACTTATACGAACAGTTATCCTCGTACTGATACTTTTTTGAGTTTCAGTCCGAGCATGAGTTGCGGCACCGATATGGATAGTTGCGGCACCGATATGGACAGTTGCGGCCCCGATATGGACAGTTGCGGCACTGATTTGGACAGTTGCAGCACTGATATGGATAGTTGCGGCGCAGATATGGACAGTTGCGGCACCGATATGGACAGTTGCGGCACCGATATGGACAGTTGCAGCACTGATATGGACAGTTGCGGCACCGATATGGACAGTTGCGGCACCGATATGGACAGTTGCGTCACCGATATGGACAGTTGCGTTACTGATATGGACAGTTGAGGCACTCATACGAACAGTTATCCTCGTACTGATACTTTTTGAGTTTCAGTCCGAGCATGAGTTGCGGCACCGATATGGATAGTTGAGGCACCGATATGGACAGTTGCGGCACCGATATGGAAAGTTGCGGCACTGATTTGGACAGTTGCAGCACTGATATGGATAGTTGCGGCACCGATATGGACAGTTTCGGCACTGATATGGATAGTTGCGGAACCGATATGGACAGTTGCGGCACCGATATGGACAGTTTCGGCTCCGATATGGACAGTTTCGGCACTGATATGGATAGTTGCGGAACCGATATGGACAGTTGCGGCACCGATATGGACAGTTGCGGCACTGATATGATAGTTGCGGCACCGATATGGACAGTTGCGGCACCGATATGGACAGTTGCGGCACTGATAAGGACAGTTGCGGCACTGATAAGGACAGTTGCGGCACTCATACGAACAGTTATCCTCGTACTGATATGGATAGTTGCGGCACCGATATAAACAGTTGCGGCACCGATATGGACAGTTGCGGCACTGATTTGGACAGTTGCAGCACTGATATGGATAGTTGCGGCGCAGATATGGACAGTTGCGGTACCGATATGGACAGTTGCGTCACCGATATGGATAGTTGCGGTACCGATATGGACAGTTGAGGCACTTATACGAACAGTTATCCTCGTACTGATACTTTTTTGAGTATCAGTCTGAGGATGATTTGCGGCACTGAAATGGACATTTTCGGCACCGATATGGACAGTTGCGGCACCGATATGGACAGTTGCGGCACCGATATGGACAGTTGCAGCACTGATATGGATAGTTGCGGCACCGATATGGACAGTTGCGGCACCGATATGGAAAGTTGCGGCACTGATTTGGACAGTTGCAGCACTGATATGGATAGTTGCGGCACCGATATGGACAGTTTCGGCACTGATATGGATAGTTGCGGAACCGATATGGACAGTTGCGGCACCGATATGGACAGTTTCGGCTCCGATATGGACAGTTGTGGTACTGATATGGACAGTTGAGGCACTCATACGAACAGTTATCCTCGTACTGATACTTTTTGAGTTTCAGTCCGAGGATGAGTTGCGGCACTGATATGGACAGTTGCGGTACTGATATGGATAGTTGCGGCACCGATATGGACAGTTGCGGCACTGATATGGACAGTAGCGGCACCGATATGGACAGTTGCGGTACTGATATGGATAGTTGCGGCACCGATATGGACAGTTGCGGCACTGATATGGACATTTGCGGCACCGATATGGACAGTTGCGGCACCGATATGGACAGTTTCGGCACTGATATGGATAGTTGCGGAACCGATATGGACAGTTGCGGCACCGATATGGACAGTTGCAGCACTGATATGGATAGTTACGGCACCGATGTGGACAGTTGCGGCACCGATATGGACAGTTTCGGCACTGATATGGATAGTTGCGGTACCGATATGGACAGTTGCGGCACCGATATGGACAGTTGCAGCACTATATGGATAGTTGCGGCACCGATATGGACAGTTGCGGCACCGATATGGACAGTTGCGGCACTGATTTGGACAGTTGCAGCACTGATATGGATAGTTACGGCTCCGATATGGACAGTTGCGTCACCGATATGGACAGTTGCGGTACTGATATGGACAGTTGAGGCACTCATACGAACAGTTATCCTCGTACTGATACTTTTTGAGTTTCAGTCCGAGCATGAGTTGCGGCACCGATATGGACAGTTGCGGCACCGATATGGACAGTTGCAGCACTGATATGGACAGTTGCGGCACCGATATGGACAGTTGCGGCACCGATATGGACAGTTGCGGCACCGATATGGACAGTTGTGTTACTGATATGGACAGTTGAGGCACTCATACGAACAGTTATCCTTGTACTGATACTTTTTTGAGTTTCAGTCCGAGCATGAGTTGCGGCACCGATATGGATAGTTGAGGCACCGATATGGACAGTTGCGGCACCGACATGGACAGTTTCGGCACTGATATGGATAGTTGCGGCACCGATATGGACAGTTGCGGCACCGATATGGACAGTTGCGGCACCATACACCAGCAATGGAAATAGGATGAATCTAACCTATTACCATTGGCGAGATAAGTTTGTTCAGTCAAACAGCCGATTCATATAATTGCGGCAATGGAAATAGGATGAATCTAACCTATTTCCATGGCCGAGATAAGCTTGTTCAATCAAATAGCCGATACATACGGTATGGGCCAATATTGAGTTGCGGCACTGATATGGACAGTTGCGGCACTGATATTGATAGTTGCGGCACTGATATGGATAGTTGCGGCACCGATATGGACGGTTGCGGCACCGATAGGGACAGTTCCGGCACTGATATGCATAGTTGCGGCCCCGATATGGACATTTGCGGCACCGATATGGACAGTTGCGTCACCGATATGGACAGTTTCGGCACTGACATGGATAGTTGCGGCACCGATATGGACAGTTGCGGCACCGATATGGACAGTTGCAGCACTGATATGGATAGTTGCGGCACCGATATGGACAGTTGCGGCACCGATATGGACAGTTGCTGCAATGATATGGACAGTTGAGGCACTTATACGAACAGTTATCCTCGTACTGATACTTTTTTGAGTTTCAGTCCGAGCATGAGTTGCGGCACCGATATGGACATTTGCGGCACCGATATGGACAGTTGCGGCACCGATATGGACAGTTTCGGCACTGACATGGATAGTTGCGGCACCGATATGGACAGTTGCGGCACCGATATGGACAGTTGCAGCACTGATATGGATAGTTGCGGCACCGATATGGACAGTTGCGGCACCGATATGGACAGTTGCGGCAATGATATGGACAGTTGAGGCACTTATACGAACAGTTATCCTCGTACTGATACTTTTTTGAGTTTCAGTCCGAGCATGAGTTGCGGCACCGATATGGATAGTTGCGGCACCGATATGGACAGTTGCGGCCCCGATATGGACAGTTGCGGCACTGATTTGGACAGTTGCAGCACTGATATGGATAGTTGCGGCGCAGATATGGACAGTTGCGGCACCGATATGGACAGTTGCGGCACCGATATGGACAGTTGCAGCACTGATATGGACAGTTGCGGCACCGATATGGACAGTTGCGGCACCGATATGGACAGTTGCGTAACCGATATGGACAGTTGCGTTACTGATATGGACAGTTGAGGTACTCATACGAACAGTTATCCTCGTACTGATACTTTTTTGAGTTTCAGTCCGAGCATGAGTTGCGGCACCGATATGGATAGTTGAGGCACCGATATGGACAGTTGCGGCACCGATATGGAAAGTTGCGGCACTGATTTGGACAGTTGCAGCACTGATATGGATAGTTGCGGCACCGATATGGACAGTTTCGGCACTGATATGGATAGTTGCGGAACCGATATGGACAGTTGCGGCACCGATATGGACAGTTTCGGCTCCGATATGGACAGTTTCGGCACTGATATGGATAGTTGCGGAACCGATATGGACAGTTGCGGCACCGATATGGACAGTTGCGGCACTGATATGATAGTTGCGGCACCGATATGGACAGTTGCGGCACCGATATGGACAGTTGCGGCACTGATAAGGACAGTTGCGGCACTGATAAGGACAGTTGCGGCACTCATACGAACAGTTATCCTCGTACTGATATGGATAGTTGCGGCACCGATATAAACAGTTGCGGCACCGATATGGACAGTTGCGGCACTGATTTGGACAGTTGCAGCACTGATATGGATAGTTGCGGCGCAGATATGGACAGTTGCGGTACCGATATGGACAGTTGCGTCACCGATATGGATAGTTGCGGTACCGATATGGACAGTTGAGGCACTTATACGAACAGTTATCCTCGTACTGATACTTTTTTGAGTATCAGTCTGAGGATGATTTGCGGCACTGAAATGGACATTTTCGGCACCGATATGGACAGTTGCGGCACCGATATGGACAGTTGCGGCACCGATATGGACAGTTGCGGCACCGATATGGACAGTTGCAGCACTGATATGGATAGTTGCGGCACCGATATGGACAGTTGCGGCACCGATATGGAAAGTTGCGGCACTGATTTGGACAGTTGCAGCACTGATATGGATAGTTGCGGCACCGATATGGACAGTTTCGGCACTGATATGGATAGTTGCGGAACCGATATGGACAGTTGCGGCACCGATATGGACAGTTTCGGCTCCGATATGGACAGTTGTGGTACTGATATGGACAGTTGAGGCACTCATACGAACAGTTATCCTCGTACTGATACTTTTTTGAGTTTCAGTCCGAGGATGAGTTGCGGCACTGATATGGACAGTTGCGGTACTGATATGGATAGTTGCGGCACCGATATGGACAGTTGCGGCACTGATATGGACAGTAGCGGCACCGATATGGACAGTTGCGGTACTGATATGGATAGTTGCGGCACCGATATGGACAGTTGCGGCACTGATATGGACATTTGCGGCACCGATATGGACAGTTGCGGCACCGATATGGACAGTTTCGGCACTGATATGGATAGTTGCGGAACCGATATGGACAGTTGCGGCACCGATATGGACAGTTGCAGCACTGATATGGATAGTTACGGCACCGATGTGGACAGTTGCGGCACCGATATGGACAGTTTCGGCACTGATATGGATAGTTGCGGTACCGATATGGACAGTTGCGGCACCGATATGGACAGTTGCAGCACTATATGGATAGTTGCGGCACCGATATGGACAGTTGCGGCACCGATATGGACAGTTGCGGCACTGATTTGGACAGTTGCAGCACTGATATGGATAGTTACGGCTCCGATATGGACAGTTGCGTCACCGATATGGACAGTTGCGGTACTGATATGGACAGTTGAGGCACTCATACGAACAGTTATCCTCGTACTGATACTTTTTTGAGTTTCAGTCCGAGCATGAGTTGCGGCACCGATATGGACAGTTGCGGCACCGATATGGACAGTTGCAGCACTGATATGGACAGTTGCGGCACCGATATGGACAGTTGCGGCACCGATATGGACAGTTGCGGCACCGATATGGACAGTTGTGTTACTGATATGGACAGTTGAGGCACTCATACGAACAGTTATCCTTGTACTGATACTTTTTTGAGTTTCAGTCCGAGCATGAGTTGCGGCACCGATATGGATAGTTGAGGCACCGATATGGACAGTTGCGGCACCGACATGGACAGTTTCGGCACTGATATGGATAGTTGCGGCACCGATATGGACAGTTGCGGCACCGATATGGACAGTTGCGGCACCATACACCAGCAATGGAAATAGGATGAATCTAACCTATTACCATTGGCGAGATAAGTTTGTTCAGTCAAACAGCCGATTCATATAATTGCGGCAATGGAAATAGGATGAATCTAACCTATTTCCATGGCCGAGATAAGCTTGTTCAATCAAATAGCCGATACATACGGTATGGGCCAATATTGAGTTGCGGCACTGATATGGACAGTTGCGGCACTGATATTGATAGTTGCGGCACTGATATGGATAGTTGCGGCACCGATATGGACGGTTGCGGCACCGATAGGGACAGTTCCGGCACTGATATGCATAGTTGCGGCCCCGATATGGACATTTGCGGCACCGATATGGACAGTTGCGTCACCGATATGGACAGTTTCGGCACTGACATGGATAGTTGCGGCACCGATATGGACAGTTGCGGCACCGATATGGACAGTTGCAGCACTGATATGGATAGTTGCGGCACCGATATGGACAGTTGCGGCACTGATATGGACAGTTGCGGTACTGATATGGACAGTTGAGGCACTTATACGAACAGTTATCCTCGTACTGATACTTTTTTGAGTTTCAGTCCGAGCATGAGTTGCGGCACTGATATGGACATTTGCGGCACCGATATGGACAGTTGCGGCACCGATATGGACAGTTGCGGCACTGATATGGATAGTTGCGGCACCGATATGGACATTTGCGGCACCGATATGGACAGTTGCGGCACTGATATGGATAGTTGCGGCACCGATATGGACAGTTGCGGCACTGATATGGACAGTTGCGGTACTGATATGGACAGTTGAGGCACTCATACGAACAGTTATCCTCGTACTGATACTTTTTTGAGTTTCAGTCCGAGCATGAGTTGCGGCACTGATATGGATAGTTGCGGCACCGATATGGACAGTTGCGGCACCGATATGGACAGTTGCGGCACTGATATGGACAGTTGCGGCACTGATATGGATAGTTGCGGCACTGATATGGACAGTTGCGGCACTGATATGGACAGTTGCGGCACTGATATGGACAGTTGCGGCACTGATATGGACAGTTGCGGCACCGATATGGACAGTTGCGGCACCGATATGGACAGTTGCGGCACCGATATGGACAGTTGCGGTACTGATATGGACAGTTGAGGCACTCATACGAACAGTTATCCTCGTACTGATACTTTTTTGAGTTTCAGTCCGAGCATGAGTTGCGGCACTGATAAGGATACTTGCGGCACCGATATGGGCAGTTGCGGCACTGATATGGACAGTTGCGGCACTGATATGGACAGTTGCGGCACTGATATGGACAGTTGCGGCACTGATATGGACAGTTGCGGCACCATGCACCAGCAATGGAAATAGGATGAATCAAACCTATTTCGATTTGCGAGATTAGTTTGTTCAGTCAAACAGCCGATTCATATGGTTGCGGCGATGGAAATAGGATGAATCTAACCTATTTCCATGGCCGAGATAAGCTTGTTCAATCAAATAGCCGATACATACGGTATCGGCCAATATAGAGTTGCGGCACTGATATGGACAGTTGCGGTACTGATATGGACAGTTGAGGCACTGATATGGATAGTTGCGGCACCGATATGGACAGTTGCGGCACCGATATGGACAGTTGCGGCACTGATATGGACAGTTGCGGCACTGATATGGACAGTTGCGGCACTGATATGGACAGTTGCGGCACTGATATGGACAGTTGCGGCACTGATATGGATAGTTGCGGCACTGATATGGACAGTTGCGGCACCATGCACCAGCAATGGAAATAGGATGAATCAAACCTATTTCGATTTGCGAGATTAGTTTGTTCAGTCAAACAGCCGATTCATATGGTTGCGGCGATGGAAATAGGATGAATCTAACCTATTTCCATGGCCGAGATAAGCTTGTTCAATCAAATAGCCGATACATACGGTATCGGCCAATATAGAGTTGCGGCACTGATATGGACAGTTGCGGCACTGATATGGACAGTTGCGGTACTGATATGGACAGTTGAGGCACTCATACGAACAGTTATCCTCGTACTGATACTTTTTTGAGTTTCAGTCCGAGCATGAGTTGCGGCACTGATATGGACAGTTGCGGCACTGATATGGACAGTTGCGGCACCGATATGGACAGTTGCGGCACTGATATGGACAGTTGCGGCACTGATATGGACAGTTGCGGTACTGATATGGATAGTTGCGGCACTGATATGGACAGTTGCGGCACTGATATGGACAGTTGCGGCACCGATATGGACAGTTGCGGCACCGATATGGACAGTTGCGGCACTGATATGGATAGTTGCGGAACCGATATGGACAGTTGCGGCACCGATATGGACAGTTGCAGCACTGATATGGATAGTTACGGCACCGATGTGGACAGTTGCGGCACCGATATGGACAGTTTCGGCACTGATATGGATAGTTGCGGTACCGATATGGACAGTTGCGGCACCGATATGGACAGTTGCAGCACTATATGGATAGTTGCGGCACCGATATGGACAGTTGCGGCACCATGCACCAGCAATGGAAATAGGATGAATCTAACCTATTTCCATTGGCGAGATAAGTTTGTTCAGTCAAACAGCCGATTCATATAATTGCGGCAATGGAAATAGGATGAATCTAACCTATTTCCATGGCCGAGATAAGCTTGTTCAATCAAATAGCCGATACATACGGTATCGGCCAATATTGAGTTGCGGCACTGATATGGACAGTTGCGGCACTGATATTGATAGTTGCGGCACTGATATGGATAGTTGCGGCACCGATATGGACGGTTGCGGAACCGATAGGGACAGTTCCGGCACTGATATGCATAGTTGCGGCCCCGATATGGACATTTGCGGCACCGATATGGACAGTTGCGGCACCGATATGGACAGTTGCGGCACTGACATGGATAGTTGCGGCACCGATATGGACAGTTGCGGCACCGATATGGACAGTTGCAGCACTGATATGGATAGTTGCGGCACCGATATGGACAGTTGCGGCACCGATATGGACAGTTGCGGCAATGATATGCACAGTTGAGGCACTTATACGAACAGTTATCCTCGTACTGATACTTTTTGAGTTTCAGTCCGAGCATGAGTTGCGGCACCGATATGGACATTTGCGGCACCGATATGGACAGTTGCGGCACCGATATGGACAGTTTCGGCACCGATATGGACAGTTGCAGCACTGATATGGATAGTTGCGGCACCGATATGGTCAGTTGCCGCACCGATATGGACACTTGCGGCAATGATATGGACAGTTGAGGCACTTATACGAACAGTTATCCTCGTACTGATACTTTTTTGAGTTTCAGTCCGAGTATGAGTTGCGGCACCGATATGGATAGTTGCGGCACCGATATGGACAGTTGCGGCACCGATATGGACAGTTTCGGCACTGATATGGATAGTTGCGGCACCGATATGGACGGTTGCGTCACCGATAGGGACAGTTCCGGCACTGATATGCATAGTTGCGGCCCCGATATGGACATTTGCGGCACCGATATGGACAGTTGCGGCACCGATATGGACAGTTTCGGCACTGACATGGATAGTTGCGGCACCGATATGGACAGTTGCGGCACCGATATGGACAGTTGCGGCAATGATATGGATAGTTGCGGCACCGATATGGACAGTTGTGGTACTGATATGGACAGTTGCGTTACTGAAATGGACAGTTGAGGCACTCATACGAACAGTTATCCTCGTACTGATACTTTTTTGAGTTTCAGTCCGAGCATGAGTTGCGGCACCGATATGGACAGTTGCGGCACTGATATGGACAGTTGCGGCACTGATATTGACAGTTGCGGCACTGATATGGACAGTTGCGGCACCATGCACCGGCAATGGAAATAGGATGAATCTAACCTATTACCATTGGCGAGATAAGTTTGTTCAGTCAAACAGCCGATTCATATGGTTGCGGCAATGGAAATAGGATGAATCTAACCTATTTCCATGGCCGAGATAAGCTTGTTCAATCAAATGGCCGATACATACGGTATCGGCCAATATTGAGTTGCGGTACTGATATGGACAGTTGCGGCACTGATATTGATAGTTGCGGCACTGATATGGATAGTTGCGGCACCGATATGGACGGTTGCGGCACCGATAGGGACAGTTCCGGCACTGATATGCATAGTGGCGGCCCCGATATGGACAGTTGCGGCACCGATATGGACAGTTGCGGCACCGATATGGACAGTTTCGGCACTGATATGGATAGTTGCGGCACCGATATGGACAGTTGCGGCACCGATATGGATAGTTGCGGCACCGATATGGACAGTTGCGGCACCGATATGGACAGTTGTGGTACTGATATGGACAGTTGAGGCACTCATACGAACAGTTATCCTCGTACTGATACTTTTTTGAGTTTCAGTCCGAGCATGAGTTGCGGCACCGATATGGACAGTTGCGCCACTGTTATGGACAGTTGCGGCACTGATATGGACAGTTGCGGCACTGATATTGACAGTTGCGGCACTGATATGGATAGTTGCGGCACCGATATGGACGGTTGCGGCACCGATAGGGACAGTTCCGGCACTGATATGCATAGTTGCGGCCCCGATATGGACATTTGCGGCACCGATATGGACAGTTGCGGCACCGATATGGACAGTTGCGGCACCATGCACCAGCAATGAAATAGGATGAATCTAACCTATTTCCATTGCCGAGATAAGTTTGTTCAGTCAAACAGCCGATACATTTGGTTGCGGCAATGGAAATAGGATGAATCTAACCTATTTCCATGGCCGAGATAAGTTTGTTAAGTCAAACAGCCGATACATATGGTTGCGGCAATGGAAATAGGATGAATCTAACCTATTTCCATGGCCGAGATAAGCTTGTTCAATCAAATAGCCGATACGGTATCGGCCAATATAGAGTTGCAGCACTGATATGGATAGTTGCGGCTCCGATATGGACAGTTGCGGCACCGATATGGACAGTTGCGGCACTCATACGAACAGTTATCCTCGTACTGATACTTTTTTGAGTTTCAGTCCGAGGATGAGTTGCGGCACTGATATGGACAGTTGCGGTACTGATATGGATAGTTGCGGCACCGATATGGACAGTTGCGGCACTGATATGGACAGTTGCGGCACCGATATGGACAGTTGCGGCACTGATATGGATAGTTGCGGCACCGATATGGACAGTTGCGGCACCGATATGGACAGTTGCGGCACCGATATGGACAGTTGCGGCACCGATATGGACAGTTGCGGCACTGATATGGACAGTTACCGCACTGATATGGATAGTTGCGGCACAGCTATGGACAGTTGCGGCACAGATATGGACAGTTGCGGCACTGATATGGACATTTGCGGCACCGATATGGACAGTTGCGGCACCGATATGGACAGTTGCGGCACTGATATGGACAGTTGCCGCACTGATATGGATAGTTGCGGCACAGCTATGGACAGTTGCGGCACAGATATGGACAGTTGCGGCACTGATATGGACATTTGCGGCACCGATATGAATAGTTGCGGCACCGATATGGACAGTTGCGGCACCGATATGGACAGTTGCGGCACTGATATGGACAGTTGCCGCACTGATATGGATAGTTGCGGCACAGCTATGGACAGTTGCGGCACCGTTATGGACAGTTGCGGCACTGATATGGACATTTGCGGCACCGATATGGACAGTTGCGGCACTGATATGGACAGTTGCGGCACTGATATGGATAGTTGCGGCACCGTTATGGACAGTTGCGGCACTGATATGGACAGTTGCGGCACCGTTATGGACAGTTGCGGCACTGATATGGACATTTGCGGCACCGATATGGACAGTTGCGGCACTGATATGGACAGTTGCCGCACTGATATGGATAGTTGCGGCGCAGATATGGAAAGTTGCGGCACTGATATGGATAGTTGCGGCACCGTTATGGACAGTTGCGGCACTGATATGGACAGTTGCGGCAACGTTATGGACAGTTGCGGCACTGATATGGACATTTGCGGCACCGATATGGACAGTTGCGGCACTGATATGGACAGTTGCCGCACTGATATGGATAGTTGCGGCGCAGATATGGAAAGTTGCGGCACCGATATGGACAGTTGCGGCACAGCTATGGACAGTTGCGGCACAGATATGGACAGTTGCGGCACTGATATGGACATTTGCGGCACCGATATGGACAGTTGCAGCACTGATATGGATAGTTGCTGCACCGATATGGATAGTTGCGGTACCGATATGGACAGTTGCGGCACCGATATGGACAGTTGCAGCACTGATATGGACATTTGCGGCACCGATATGGACAGTTGCGGCACCGATATGGACAGTTGCGGCACCGATATGGACAGTTTCGGCACTGATATGGATAGTTGCGGTACCGATATGGACAGTTGCGGCACCGATATGGACAGTTGCAGCACTGATATGGATAGTTGCTGCACCGATATGGACAGTTGCGGCACCGATATGGACAGTTGCAGCACTGATATGGATAGTTGCTGCACCGATATGGACATTTGCGGCACTGATATGGATAGTTGCGGTACCGATATGGACAGTTGCGGCACCGATATGGACAGTTGCGGCACCGATATGGACAGTTGCGGCACCGATATGAATAGTTGCGGCACCGATATGGACAGTTTCGGCACTGATATGGATAGTTGCGGTACCGATATGGACAGTTGCGGCACCGATATGGACAGTTGCAGCACTGATATGGATAGTTGCTGCACCGATATGGACATTTGCGGCACTGATATGGACATTTGCGGCACCGATATGGACAGTTGCGGCACCGATATGAATAGTTGCGGCACTGATATGGACATTTGCGGCACCGATATGGACAGTTGCGGCACCGATATGAATAGTTGCGGAACCGATATGGACAGTTGCGGCACCGATATGGACAGTTGCGGCACTGATATGGACAGTTGCCGCACTGATATGGATAGTTGCGGCACAGCTATGGACAGTTGCGGCACAGATATGGACAGTTGCGGCACTGATATGGACATTTGCGGCACCGATATGGACAGTTGCGGCACCGATATGAATAGTTGCGGCACCGATATGGACAGTTGCGGCACCGATATGGACAGTTGCGGCACTGATATGGACAGTTGCCGCACTGATATGGATAGTTGCGGCACAGCTATGGACAGTTGCGGCACCGTTATGGACAGTTGCGGCTCTGATATGGACATTTGCGGCACCGATATGGACAGTTGCGGCACTGATATGGACAGTTGCGGCACTGATATGGATAGTTGCGGCACCGTTATGGACAGTTGCGGCACTGATATGGACAGTTGCGGCACCGTTATGGACAGTTGCGGCACTGATATGGACATTTGCGGCACCGATATGGACAGTTGCGGCACTGATATGGACAGTTGCCGCACTGATATGGATAGTTGCGGCGCAGATATGGAAAGTTGCGGCACCGATATGGACAGATGCGGCACTGATATGGACAGTTGCGGCACTGATATTGACAGTTGCGGCACTGATATGATAGTTGCGGCACCGATATGGACAGTTGCGGCACCGATATGGACAGTTGCGGCACCGATGTGGACAGTTGCGGCACTGATATGGACAGTTGCAGCACTGATATGGATAGTTGCGGCACCGATATGGACAGTTGCGGCACTGATTTGGACAGTTGCAGCACTGATATGGATAGTTGCGGCTCCGATATGGACAGTTGCGGCACCGATATGGACAGTTGCAGCACTGATATGGATAGTTGCGGCGCAGATATGGACAGTTGCGGCACCGATATGGACAGTTGCGGCACCGATATGGACAGTTGCGTCACCGATATGGATAGTTGCGGTACCGATATGGACAGTTGCGGCACTGATATGATAGTTGCGGCACCGATATGGACAGTTGCGGCACCGATATGGACAGTTGCGGCACCGATGTGGACAGTTGCGGCACTGATATGGACAGTTGCAGCACTGATATGGATAGTTGCGGCACCGATATGGACAGTTGCGGCACTGATTTGGACAGTTGCAGCACTGATATGGATAGTTGCGGCTCCGATATGGACAGTTGCGGCACCGATATGGACAGTTGCAGCACTGATATGGATAGTTGCGGCGCAGATATGGACAGTTGCGGCACCGATATGGACAGTTGCGGCACCGATATGGACAGTTGCGTCACCGATATGGATAGTTGCGGTACCGATATGGACAGTTGCGGCACCGATATGGACAGTTGCGGTACTGATATGGACAGTTGAGGCACTCATACGAACAGTTATCCTCGTACTGATACTTTTTTGAGTTTCAGTCCGAGCATGATTTGCAGCACTGATATGGATAGTTGCGGCGCATATATCGACAGTTGCGGCACCGATATGGACAGTTGCGGCACTGATAAGGACAGTTGCGGCACTGATATTGACAGTTGCGGCACTGATATGGATAGTTGCGGCACTGATATTGACAGTTGCGGCACTGATATGGATAGTTGCGGCACCGATATGGAAAGTTGCGGCACCGATATGGACAGTTGCGGCACTGATTTGGACAGTTGCAGCACTGATATGGATAGTTGCGGCGCAGATATGGACAGTTGCGGCACTTATACGAACAGTTATCCTCGTACTGATACTTTTTTGAGTTTCAGTCCGAGCATGAGTTGCGGCACCGATATGGACTGTTGCGGCGTCAAGCAAGGTGACCCACTATCACCGGTGCTGTTTAATATTGTCATGGATCTGCTCCTCGAGGATCTAAACAACTCAAACCTCGGAGTAAACCTTGGCGGTATCATCTTTTCTGCACTGGCCTACGCGGACGATTTGGCTTTGGCCGCATCTTCGGACTGTAACCTCCAACGCCTCATCACCATCACAGCAGCGACATTGGAAACTGTAGGTCTCAAGTTGAATGAGAACAAAAGTGTGGTTATGAACACTAGTCAGGCAATTCGAATTGGTGAGTGCCAACTGAAGGAAGTAGATAGCATCAAGTACCTCGGAGTCGAAATAGACACCAACGGTGACTCTCGTACGGAAGTTGACTGCCTCGAGTCATTACTGGAGAAACTTTCCAAAGCAAAGTTGAATCCTGCTCAGAAAGTATATCTCCTCCGTCAACATCTGATTCCAACGTTTGTTCATCGTTTGGTACATGAGAACTTTGTTGGAGTGTCGCTTGAATCCATCGATCTGTGTATAAGGAAGTATGCAAAAACGTTTCTACACCTTGTTCCTGGTACGCCAAAGTTTGTGATTCATCTCAAAGTCCGGAATGGTGGTCTTGGAATCCCTCAGTTGCGCTGGATGATCCCATCATTGGCGTTTAAGCGACTTCGCAGATTGACAATATCGAACTGTCCTATTCTCAAGTATCTTTCCTCTACCTCATCGTTCCAAAAGGAACTTGTTCGTATTTCGATTCTGGCACCGTTCAAATTGGACTACGAGCAACGGCTCCTAAACGAAGTGCAATCCAATCCAGGAAATCGAGGTTTTTTGTGCTTCTCGGTTGGTGGTAATATCGTAAACAGACACCTATCTGGATGGACTGGAATCTCTGGCAGGAACTTTGTAAACATGGTACGTTTACGGAGTGGGACTCTCGGCGCCATTTATGGTGCTCCAAATCAGCCTAACTGTCACCGGTGCCACAAGGATGTTCTGGAAAGTCTCGGGCACATTATCAACCAATGCCCAGAAACCAAAGGTCTTCAATCACTACGTCACAACAAAGTACGCGATATGATCTTTGATACCTTTTCTGAGAAGAAATGGCTAATCGTCAAGGAGCACCGTATACCCATTTCAAGGACAAGGTACATCCAACCCGATTTGCTGGCAATCAATCCTACACGGACCCGAGCGTTCTGTTTCGATGTGAGGATATGCTACGAATTCGACAAAGATTCGCTCCCTACAAAAGACCTGAGTAAACGTAGTAAGTACCTCGAACACGACAAGTACATTTCCGACTACTCGAACAACTTCCTGATTGCTGACTCGCCAAAAATCGAGTATTTTGGTTTGATCTTTGGCTCGAGAGGAAGCATCCATTCCGTAACTCTAAACTTATTGAAAGATTTCGGTTTCAGTGATCTCAGGATTGGGTCTATAATCGACAAAATAATACTCGAATCTCTCAAGACCTACCGCCTTTTCCATAGTCAAGTTAGGAACTTAAATGACGAAGTTTGAATTGTACTTAACTTATTATCTGTATATTTTATTATTTTATTTATAATTATTTTGTAAGGTATTTATTTATTCATTGTAAGATTTTTCACATGTCATTCTAATAAATGATTACATATATATGGATAGTTGCGGCGCATATATCGACAGTTGCGGCACCGATATGGACAGTTGCGGCACTGATAAGGACAGTTGCGGCACTGATATTGACAGTTGCGGCACTGATATGGATAGTTGCGGCACTGATATTGACAGTTGCGGCACTGATATGGATAGTTGCGGCACCGATATGGAAAGTTGCGGCACCGATATGGACAGTTGCGGCACTGATTTGGACAGTTGCAGCACTGATATGGATAGTTGCGGCGCAGATATGGACAGTTGCGGCACTTATACGAACAGTTATCCTCGTACTGATACTTTTTTGAGTTTCAGTCCGAGCATGAGTTGCGGCACCGATATGGACTGTTGCGGCACCGATATGGACAGTTGCGGCACCGATATGGACAGTTTCGGCACTCATACGAACAGTTATCCTCGTACTGATACTTTTTTGAGTTTCAGTCCGAGCATGATTTGCAGCACTGATATGGATAGTTGCGGCGCAGATATCGACAGTTGCGGCACCGATATGGACAGTTGCGGCACTGATAAGGACAGTTGCGGCACTGATATTGACAGTTGCGGCACTGATATGGATAGTTGCGGCACTGATATTGACAGTTGCGGCACTGATATGGATAGTTGCGGCACCGATATGGAAAGTTGCGGCACCGATATGGACAGTTGCGGCACTGATTTGGACAGTTGCAGCACTGATATGGATAGTTGCGGCGCAGATATGGACAGTTGCGGCACTTATACGAACAGTTATCCTCGTACTGATACTTTTTTGAGTTTCAGTCCGAGCATGAGTTGCGGCACCGATATGGACTGTTGCGGCACCGATATGGACAGTTGCGGCACCGATATGGACAGTTTCGGCACTCATACGAACAGTTATCCTCGTACTGATACTTTTTTGAGTAACAGTCCGAGCATGAGTTGCGGCACCGATATGGACAGTTGCGGCACTGATTTGGATAGTTGCGGCACTCATAGGAACAGTTATCCTCGTACAAATACTTTTTTGAGTATCAGTCTGAGGATGATTTGCGGCACCGATATGGACAGTTGCGGCACTGTTATGGACAGTTGCGGCACTGATATGGACAGTTGCGGGACTCATACGAACAGTTATCCTCGTACTGATACTTTTTTGAGTATCAGTCCGAGGATGAGTTGCGGCACTGATATGGACAGTTGCGGCACTGATATTGACAGTTGCGGCACTGATATGGATAGTTGCGGCACCGATATGAACAGTTGCGGCACTGATATGGACAGTTGCGGCACCGATATGGACAGTTGCGTTACTGATATGGACAGTTGAGGCACTCATACGAACAGTTATCCTCGTACTTATACTTTTTTGAGTTTCAGTCCGAGCATGAGTTGCGGCACCGATATGGACAGTTGCGGCACTAATATGGACAGTTGCGGCACTGATATTGACAGTTGCGGCACTGATATGGATAGTTGCGGCACCGATATGGAAAGTTGCGGCACCGATATGGACAGTTGCGGCACTGATATGGACAGTTGCGGCACTGATATGGATAGTTGCGGCACCGATATGGAAAGTTGCGGCACCGATGTGGACAGTTGCGGCACTGATATGGACAGTTGCAGCACTGATATGGATAGTTGCGGCACCGATATGGACAGTTGCGGCACTGATTTGGACAGTTGCAGCACTGATATGGATAGTTGCGGCACAGCTATGGACAGTTGCGGCACCGTTATGGACAGTTGCGGCACTGATATGGACATTTGCGGCACCGATATGGACAGTTGCGGCACTGATATGGACAGTTGCCGCACTGATATGGATAATTGCGGCGCAGATATGGAAAGTTGCGGCACCGATATGGACAGTTGCGGCACCGATATGGACAGTTGCGGCACCGATGTGGACAGTTGCGGCACTGATATGGACAGTTGCAGCACTGATATGGATAGTTGCGGCACCGATATGGACAGTTGCGGCACTGATTTGGACAGTTGCAGCACTGATATGGATAGTTGCGGCTCCGATATGGACAGTTGCGGCTCCGATATGGACAGTTGCGGCACCGATATGGACAGTTGCGGCACTCATAGGAACAGTTATCCTCGTACTGATACTTTTTGAGTATCAGTCTGAGGATGATTTGCGGCACTGATATGGACATTTGCGGCACCGATATGGACAGTTGCGGCACCGATATGGACAGTTTCGGCACTGATATGGATAGTTGCGGTACCGATATGGACAGTTGCGGCACCGATATGGACAGTTGCAGCACTGATATGGATAGTTGCTGCACCGATATGGACATTTGCGGCACTGATATGGACATTTGCGGCACCGATATGGACAGTTGCGGCACCGATATGAATAGTTGCGGCACTGATATGGACATTTGCGGCACCGATATGGACAGTTGCGGCACCGATATGAATAGTTGCGGAACCGATATGGACAGTTGCGGCACCGATATGGACAGTTGCGGCACTGATATGGACAGTTGCCGCACTGATATGGATAGTTGCGGCACAGCTATGGACAGTTGCGGCACAGATATGGACAGTTGCGGCACTGATATGGACATTTGCGGCACCGATATGGACAGTTGCGGCACCGATATGAATAGTTGCGGCACCGATATGGACAGTTGCGGCACCGATATGGACAGTTGCGGCACTGATATGGACAGTTGCCGCACTGATATGGATAGTTGCGGCACAGCTATGGACAGTTGCGGCACCGTTATGGACAGTTGCGGCTCTGATATGGACATTTGCGGCACCGATATGGACAGTTGCGGCACAGCTATGGACAGTTGCGGCACCGTTATGGACAGTTGCGGCACTGATATGGACATTTGCGGCACCGATATGGACAGTTGCGGCACTGATATGGACAGTTGCCGCACTGATATGGATAGTTGCGGCGCAGATATGGAAAGTTGCGGCACCGATATGGACAGTTGCGGCACCGATATGGACAGTTGCGGCACCGATGTGGACAGTTGCGGCACTGATATGGACAGTTGCAGCACTGATATGGATAGTTGCGGCACCGATATGGACAGTTGCGGCACTGATTTGGACAGTTGCAGCACTGATATGGATAGTTGCGGCTCCGATATGGACAGTTGCGGCTCCGATATGGACAGTTGCGGCACCGATATGGACAGTTGCGGCACTCATAGGAACAGTTATCCTCGTACTGATACTTTTTGAGTATCAGTCTGAGGATGATTTGCGGCACTGATATGGACATTTGCGGCACCGATATGGACAGCGTATGGACAGTTTCGGCACTGATATGGATAGTTGCGGTACCGATATGGACAGTTGCGGCACCGATATGGACAGTTGCAGCACTGATATGGATAGTTGCTGCACCGATATGGACATTTGCGGCACTGATATGGACATTTGCGGCACCGATATGGACAGTTGCGGCACCGATATGAATAGTTGCGGCACTGATATGGACATTTGCGGCACCGATATGGACAGTTGCGGCACCGATATGAATAGTTGCGGAACCGATATGGACAGTTGCGGCACCGATATGGACAGTTGCAGCACTGATATGGAAAGTCGGCACCGATATGGACAGTTGCGGCACTGATTTGGACAGTTGCAGCACTGATATGGATAGTTGCGGCACAGCTATGGACAGTTGCGGCACCGTTATGGACAGTTGCGGCACTGATATGGACATTTGCGGCACCGATATGGACAGTTGCGGCACTGATATGGACAGTTGCCGCACTGATATGGATAGTTGCGGCGCAGATATGGAAAGTTGCGGCACCGATATGGACAGTTGCGGCACCGATATGGACAGTTGCGGCACCGATGTGGACAGTTGCGGCACTGATATGGACAGTTGCAGCACTGATATGGATAGTTGCGGCACCGATATGGACAGTTGCGGCACTGATTTGGACAGTTGCAGCACTGATATGGATAGTTGCGGCTCTGATATGGACAGTTGCGGCTCCGATATGGACAGTTGCGGCACCGATATGGACAGTTGCGGCACTCATAGGAACAGTTATCCTCGTACTGATACTTTTTGAGTATCAGTCTGAGGATGATTTTTTGACATGCGATAGATTGCGGCACTGATATGGACATTTGCGGCACCGATATGGACAGTTGCGGCACCGATATGGACAGTTTCGGCACTGATATGGATAGTTGCGGTACCGATATGGACAGTTGCGGCACCGATATGGACAGTTGCAGCACTGATATGGATAGTTGCTGCACCGATATGGACATTTGCGGCACTGATATGGACATTTGCGGCACCGATATGGACAGTTGCGGCACCGATATGAATAGTTGCGGCACTGATATGGACATTTGCGGCACCGATATGGACAGTTGCGGCACCGATATGAATAGTTGCGGAACCGATATGGACAGTTGCGGCACCGATATGGACAGTTGCGGCACTGATATGGACAGTTGCCGCACTGATATGGATAGTTGCGGCACAGCTATGGACAGTTGCGGCACAGATATGGACAGTTGCGGCACTGATATGGACATTTGCGGCACCGATATGGACAGTTGCGGCACCGATATGAATAGTTGCGGCACCGATATGGACAGTTGCGGCACCGATATGGACAGTTGCGGCACTGATATGGACAGTTGCCGCACTGATATGGATAGTTGCGGCACAGCTATGGACAGTTGCGGCACCGTTATGGACAGTTGCGGCTCTGATATGGACATTTGCGGCACCGATATGGACAGTTGCGGCACAGCTATGGACAGTTGCGGCACCGTTATGGACAGTTGCGGCACTGATATGGACATTGTTTGCGGCACCGATATGGACAGTTGCGGCACTGATATGGACAGTTGCCGCACTGATATGGATAGTTGCGGCGCAGATATGGAAAGTTGCGGCACCGATATGGACAGTTGCGGCACCGATATGGACAGTTGCGGCACCGATGTGGACAGTTGCGGCACTGATATGGACAGTTGCAGCACTGATATGGATAGTTGCGGCACCGATATGGACAGTTGCGGCACTGATTTGGACAGTTGCAGCACTGATATGGATAGTTGCGGCTCCGATATGGACAGTTGCGCACATTGATATGGACGTGCGCCCGATATGGACAGTTGCGGCACCGATATGGACAGTTGCGGCACTCATAGGAACAGTTATCCTCGTACTGATACTTTTTTGAGTATCAGTCTGAGGATGATTTGCGGCACTGATATGGACATTTGCGGCACCGATACGATATGGACAGTTTCGGCACTGATATGGATAGTTGCGGTACCGATATGGACAGTTGCGGCACCGATATGGACAGTTGCAGCACTGATATGGATAGTTGCGGCACCGATATGGACATTTGCGGCACTGATATGGACATTTGCGGCACCGATATGGACAGTTGCGGCACCGATATGAATAGTTGCGGCACTGATATGGACATTTGCGGCACCGATATGGACAGTTGCGGCACCGATATGAATAGTTGCGGAACCGATATGGACAGTTGCGGCACCGATATGGACAGTTGCAGCACTGATATGGATAGTTGCGGCACCGATATGGACAGTTGCGGCACTGATTTGGACAGTTGCAGCACTGATATGGATAGTTGCGGCACAGCTATGGACAGTTGCGGCACCGTTATGGACAGTTGCGGCACTGATATGGACATTTGCGGCACCGATATGGACAGTTGCGGCACTGATATGGACAGTTGCCGCACTGATATGGATAGTTGCGGCGCAGATATGGAAAGTTGCGGCACCGATATGGACAGTTGCGGCACCGATATGGACAGTTGCGGCACCGATGTGGACAGTTGCGGCACTGATATGGACAGTTGCAGCACTGATATGGATAGTTGCGGCACCGATATGGACAGTTGCGGCACTGATTTGGACAGTTGCAGCACTGATATGGATAGTTGCGGCTCCGATATGGACAGTTGCGGCTCCGATATGGACAGTTGCGGCACTGATATGGACAGTTGCGGCACTCATACGAACAGTTATCCTCGTACTGATACTTTTTTGAGTATCAATCTGAGGATGATTTGCGGCACTGATATGGACATTTGCGGCACCGATATGGACAGTTGCGGCACTGATATGGACAGTTGCGGCACTGATATGGACAGTTGCGGCACCGATATGGACAGTTGCGGCACTGATATGGACAGTTGCGGCACCGATATGGACAGTTGCGGCACTGATATGGACAGTTGCGGCACTGATATGGACATTTGCGGCACCGATATGGACAGTTGCGGCACTGATATGGACAGTTGCGGCACTGATATGGACAGTTGCGGCACCGTTATGGATAGTTGCGGCACCGATATGGACAGTTGCGCACTGATAGAGTGCGGCACCGATATGGACAGTTGCGGCACCGATATGGACAGTTGCGGCACCGATATGGACAGTTGCGGCACCGATATGGACAGTTGCGGCACTGATATGGACAGTTGCGGCACTGATATGATCCGATATGGACAGTTGCGGCACCGATATGGACAGTTGCGGCACTGATATGGACAGTTGCGGCACTGATATGGACAGTTGCCACACACATGGACAGTTGCGGCACCGATATGGACAGTTGCGGCACTGATATGGACAGTTGCGGCACCGATATGGACAGTTGCGGCACTGATATGGACAGTTGCGGCACTGATATGGACAGTGATGTCAGCATGATAGTGGACAGTTGCGGCACCGATATGGACAGTTGCGGCACTGATATGGACAGTTGCGGCACTGATATGGACAGTTGCGGCACCGATATGGACAGTTGCGGCACTGATATGGACAGTTGCGGCACCGATATGGACAGTTGCGGCACCGATATGGACAGTTGCGGCACTCATAGGAACAGTTATCCTCGTACTGATACTTTTTTGAGTATCAGTCTGAGGATGATTTGCGGCACTGATATGGACATTTGCGGCACCGGATATGGACAGTTGCGGCACCGATATGGACAGTTTCCGGCACTGATATGGATAGTTGCGGTACCGATATGGACAGTTGCGGCACCGATATGGACAGTTGCAGCACTGATATGGATAGTTGCTGCACCGATATGGACATTTGCGGCACTGATATGGACATTTGCGGCACCGATATGGACAGTTGCGGCACTGATATGAATAGTTGCGGCACTGATATGGACATTTGCGGCACCGATATGGACAGTTGCGGCACCGATATGAATAGTTGCGGAACCGATATGGACAGTTGCGGCACCGATATGGACAGTTGCAGCACTGATATGGACAGTTGCGGCACCGATATGGACAGTTGCGGCGACTGATTTTTGACAGTCGGCGATGGCGTTGCAGCACTGATATGGACAGTTGCGGCACCGATATGGACAGTTGCGGCACCGATATGGACAGTTGCGGCACTGATATGGACAGTTGCGGCACCGATATGGACAGTTGCGGCACCGATATGGACAGTTGCCGCACTGATATGGATAGTTGCGGCACCGATATGGACAGTTGCGGCACCGATATGGACAGTTGCGGCACCGATATGGACAGTTGCGGCACCGATGTGGACAGTTGCGGCACTGATATGGACAGTTGCAGCACCGATATGGATAGTTGCGGCACCGATATGGACAGTTGCGGCACTGATTGGACAGTTGCAGCACTGATATGGATAGTTGCGGCACCGATATGGACAGTTGCGGCACCGATATGGACAGTTGCGGCACCGATATGGACAGTTGCGGCACTCATAGGAACAGTTATCCTCGTACTGATACTTTTTTGAGTATCAGTCTGAGGATGATTTGCGGCACTGATATGGACATTTGCGGCACCGATATGGACAGTTGCGGCACTGATATGGACAGTTGCCGCACTGATATGGATAGTTGCGGCACAGCTATGGACAGTTGCGGCACCGATATGGACAGTTGCGGCACTGATATGGACATTTGCGGCACCGATATGGACAGTTGCGGCACCGATATGGATAGTTGCGGCACTGATATGGACAGTTGCGGCACCGATATGGACAGTTGCGGCGATGTGCCGTATGGCAGTTGCGGCACTGATATGGACAGTTGCGGCACTGATATGGACAGTTGCGGCACCGTATGGACAGTTGCGGCACCGTTATGGACAGTTGCGGCTCTGATATGGACATTTGCGGCACCGATATGGACAGTTGCGGCACAGCTATGGACAGTTGCGGCACCGTTATGGACAGTTGCGGCACTGATATGGACATTTGCGGCACCGATATGGACAGTTGCGGCACTGATTTGGACAGTTGCCGCACTGATATGGATAGTTGCGGCGCAGATATGGAAAGTTGCGGCACTGATATGGACAGTTGCGGCACCGATATGGACAGTTGCGGCACTGATGTGGACAGTTGCGGCACCGATATGGACAGTTGCAGCACTGATATGGATAGTTGCGGCACCGATATGGACAGTTGCGGCACTGATTTGGACAGTTGCAGCACTGATATGGATAGTTGCGGCCCCGATATGGACAGTTGCGGCACCGATATGGACAGTTGCGGCACCGATATGGACAGTTGCGGCACTCATAGGAACAGTTATCCTCGTACTGATACTTTTGAGTATCAGTCTGAGGATGATTTGCGGCACTGATATGGACATTTGCGGCACCGATATGGACAGTTGCGGCACCGATATGGATAGTTGCGGCACCGATATGATATGGATAGTTGCGGCACCGATATGGACAGTTGCGGCACCGATATGGACAGTTGCGGCACTGATATTGACAGTTGCGGCACTGATATGGATAGTTGCGGCACTGATATGGACAGTTGCGGCACCGATATGGACAGTTGCGGCACTGATATGGACAGTTGCAGCACTGATATGGACAGTTGCGGCACTGATATGGACAGTTGCGGCACTGATATGGACAGTTACCCCCGCTACTGATACTTTGGTTTCAGAATAGTTGCGGCACCGATATGGACAGTTGCGGCACCGATATGGACAGTTGCAGCACCGATATGGACAGTTGCGGCACTGATATGGACAGTCCCGACGGGAGCTCCGATATGGAACAGTTGCGGCACCGATATGGACAGTTGCGGCACTGATATGGACAGTTGCGGCACTCATACGAACAGTTATCCTCGTACTGATACTTTTTGATATCAGTCTGAGGATGATTTGCGGCACTGATATGGACATTTGCGGCACCGATATGGACAGTTGCGGCACCGATATGGATAGTTGCGGCACTGATATGGATAGTTGCATCCTGTACTGATACTTTTCTGAGTTTCAGTGCGAGCATGATTTGCGGCACCGATATGGACAGTTGCGGCACCGATATGGACAGTTGCGGCACCGATATGGACAGTTGCGGCACCGATATGGACAGTTGCGGCACTGATATGGACAGTTGCGGCACTGATATGGATAGTTGCGGCACTGATATTGGACAGTTGCGGCACTGATATGGACAGTTGCGGCACCGATATGGACAGTTGCGGCACCGATATGGACAGTTGCGGCACTGATATGGACAGTTGCGGCACTGATATGGACAGTTGCGGCACCGATATGGACAGTTGCGGCACTTATACGAACAGTTATCCCATCGTACTGATACTTTTGCCAGTATACGAAAGTCTGAGGATGGATTTGCGGCACTGATATGGACAGTTGCGGCACCGATATGGACAGTTGCGGCACTGATATGGACAGTTGCGGCACTGATATGGATAGTTGCGGCACCGATATGGACAGTTGCGGCACCGATATGGACAGTTGCAGCACTGATATGGATAGTTGCGGCACCGATATGGACAGTTGCGGCACCGATATGGACAGTTGCGGCACTGATATGGACAGTTGCGGCACTCATACGAACAGTTATCCTCGTACTGATACTTTTTTGAGTATCAGTCCGAGGATGATTTGCGGCACTGATATGGATAGTTGCGGCACCGATATGTACAGTTGCAGCACTGATATGGATAGTTGCGGCACCGATATGGACAGTTGCGGCACTGATATTGACAGTTGCGGCACTGATATGGATAGTTGCGGCACTGATATTGACAGTTGCGGCACTGATATGGATAGTTGCGGCACCGATATGGACAGTTGCGGCACCGATATGGACAGTTGCGGCACTGATATGGACAGTTGCGGCACTGATATGGATAGTTGCGGCACTGATATGGACAGTTGCCGCACTTATACGAACAGTTATCCTCGTACTGATACTTTTGAGTTTCAGTCCGGATGGTTGCGGCACCGATATGGACAGTTGCGGCACTGATATGGACAGTTGCGGCACCGATATGGACAGTTTCGGCACTGATATGGACAGTTATCCTCGTACTGGATATTGATTTGAGTAACGTCCGAGATGGACAGTTGCGGCACCGATATGGACAGTTGCGGCACTGATATGGACAGTTGCGGCACTCATACGAACAGTTATCCTCGTACTGATACTTTTTTGAGTATCAGTCTGAGGATGATTTGCGGCACTGATATGGACAGTTGCGGCACTGATATGGACAGTTGCGGCACTGATATGGACAGTTGCGGGACTCATACGAACAGTTATCCTCGTACCGATACTTTTGGATATCAGTCCGAGGATGAGTTGCGGCACTGATATGGATAGTTGCGGCACTGATATGGACAGTTGCGGCACCGATATGGATAGTTGCGGCACCGATATGGACAGTTGCGGCACTGATATGGACAGTTGCGGCACCGATATGGACAGTTGCGGCACCGATATGGACAGTTGAGGCACTCATACGAACATTATCCGCGTACTGATACTTTTTGGAGTATCAGTACCGAGGATGAGTTGCGGCACTGATATGGACAGTTGCGGCACTGATATGGATAGTTGCGGCACTGATATGGACAGTTGCGGCACTGATATGGATAGTTGCGGCACCGATATGGACAGTTGCGGCACCGATAAGGACAGTTGCGGCACTGATATGGATAGTTGCGGCACCGATATGGACAGTTGCGTTACTGTTATGGACAGTTGCGGCACTGATATGGACAGTTGCGGGACTCATACGAATTGTACGATACGAGATAGTGGGGATGAGTTGCGGCACTGATATGGACAGTTGCGGCACTGATATTGACAGTTGCGGCACTGATATGGACAGTTGCGGCACCGATATGGACAGTTGCGGCACTGATATGGACAGTTGCGGCAGTGATATGGACAGTTGCGGCACTGATATGATAGTTGCGGCACCGATATGGACAGTTGCGGCACCGATATGGACAGTTGCGGCACCGATATGGACAGTTGCGGCACTGATATGGACAGTTAAAAAAAAAAAAAAAAGAATTATTTGCAGCACTGATATGGATAGTTGCGGCACCGATATGGACAGTTGCGGCACTCGATATGGACAGTTGCGGCACTGATATGGATAGTTGCGGCTCCGATATGGACAGTTGCGGCACCGATATGGACAGTTGCGGCACTGATATGGATAGTTGCGGCGCAGATATGGACAGTTGCGGCACTGATATGGACAGTTGCGGCACCGATATGGACAGTTGCGGCACCGATATGGATAGTTGCGGTACCGATATGGACAGTTGCGGCACTGATATGATAGTTGCGGCACCGATATGGACAGTTGCGGCACTGATATGGACAGTTGCGGCACTGATGTGGACAGTTGCGGCACTGATATGGACAGTTGCGGCACTGATATGGATAGTTGCGGCACCGATATGGACAGTTGCGGCACCGATGTGGACAGTTGCAGCACTGATATGGACAGTTGCAGCACCGATATGGACAGTTGCGGCACCGATGTGGGACAGTTGCGGCACTGATATGGACAGTTGCGGCACTGATATGGACAGTTGCGGCACTGATATGGACAGTTGCGGCACCGATTTGGACAGTTGCGGCACCGATATGGATAGTTACGGCACCGATATGGACAGTTGCGGCACCGATATGGACAGTTGCGGCACCGATATGGACAGTTGCGGCACTCATAGGAACAGTTATCCTCGTACTGATACTTTTTTGAGTATCAGTCTGAGGATGATTTGCAGCACTGATATGGACATTTGCGGCACCGATATGGACAGTTGCGGCACTGATATGGACAGTTGCGCACTGATATGGATAGTTGCGGCAATGCTATTGACAGTTGCGGCACTGATATGGATAGTTGCGGCACTGATATTGACATTTGCGGCACTGATATGGGTAGTTGCGGCACCGATATGAAAAGTTGCGGCACCGATATGGACAGTTGCGGCACTGATATGGACAGTTGCAGCACTGATATGGATAGTTGCGGCACAGATATGGACAGTTGCGGCACTTATACGAACAGTTGTCGCTCGTACTGATACTTTTTTGAGTTTCAGTCGAGATGAGTTGCGGCACCGATATGGACAGTTGCGGCACTGATATGGACAGTTGCGGCACCGATATGGACAGTTGAGGCACTTATACGAACCAAAGTTATCCTCGTACGATACTTTTGGGTTTCAAGATACATGAGTTGCGGCACCGATATGGACAGTTGCGGCACCGATATGGACAGTTGCGGTACTGATATGGACAGTTGAGGCACTTATGCGAACAGTTATCCTCGTACTGATACTTTTTTGAGTATCAGGTCTGAGGGATGATTTGCGGCACTGGATTTGGACAGGTTGCAGCACTTTTTTTTTTTTTTTTTTTTTTTTTTTTTTTTTTTTTTTTTTTTTTTTTTTTTTTTTTCGTTACGAACAGGAAGATCCCAAAAATAGTTACGGCAATAATATAAAGGTCATCCAATATAAAGGTTGGGCCCGATATAACAGTTTTTCGGTTTGGGTCCATTTGAAAATTTCCGCCCCCAAAACAAACACACCCCCACCCCCCCCCACCCCCCCCACCTCCCCCCCAACAACCTCCCCCCCCACAACAACCCCCAAACCCCCAAACCCCCCAAAAACCCCAAAAAACCACCAACAACGGAAGTTGCGGCACTGATATGGACAGTTGCGGCCACCGATATGGACAGTTTCGGCACTGATATGGATAGTTGCGGTACCGATATGGACAGTTGCGGCACCGATATGGACAGTTGCAGCACTGATATGGATAGTTGCAGCACCGATATGGACAGTTGCGGCACCGATATGGAAAGTTGCGGCACTGATTTGGACAGTTGCGGCACTGATATGGACAGTTGCGGCACCGATATGGACAGTTGCGGCACCATGCACCAGCAATGGAAATCAGGATGAATCTAACCTATTTCCATTTGCGAGATTAGTTTGTTCAGTCAAACAGCCGATACATATGGTTTGCCGCAATGGAAATAGGGATGAATCTAACCTATTTCCATGGCCGAGATAAATTTGTTCAATCAAATAGCCGATATATACGGTATCGGCCAATATAGAGTTGCGGCACTGATATGGACGGTTGCGGCACCGATATGAATAGTTGCGGCACCGATATGGACAGTTGCGGCATCGATATGGACAGTTGCGGCACTGATATGGACATTTGCGGCACCGATATGGACAGTTGCGGCACTGATATGGACAGTTGCCGCACTGATATGGATAGTTGCGGCACAGCTATGGACAGTTGCGGCACCGATATGGACAGTTGCGGCACTGATATGGACATTTGCGGCACTGATAAGGACAGTTGCGGCACTGATATTGACAGTAGCGGCACTGATATGGATAGTTGCGCACCGATATGGACAGTTGCGGCACCGATATGGACAGTTGCGGCACCTGATATGGACAGTTGCGGTACTGATATGGACAGTTGAGGCACTCATACGAACAGTTATCCTCGTACTGATATGGATAGTTGCGGCACCGATATAAACAGTTGCGGCACCGATATGGACAGTTGCGGCACTGATTTGGACAGTTGCAGCACTGATATGGATAGTTGCGGCGCAGATATGGACAGTTGCGGACCATATGGATAGTTGCCCCGATACGAAGGGAAAAACCGATATGGACAGTTGAGGCACTTATACGAACAGTTATCCTCGTACTGATACTTTTTGAGTATCAGTCTGAGGATGATTTGCGGCACTGATATGGACATTTTCGGCACCGATATGGACAGTTGCGGCACCGATATGGACAGTTTCGGCACTGATATGGATAGTTGCGGTACCGATATGGACAGTTGCGGCACCGATATGGACAGTTGCAGCACTGATATGGATAGTTGCGCACCGATATGGACAGTTGCGGCACCGATATGGAAAGTTGCGGCACCTGATTTGGACAGTTGCAGCACTGATATGGATAGTTGCGGCACCGATATGGACAGTTTCGGCACTGATATGGATAGTTGCGGCACCGATATGAACAGTAGCGGCACTGATATGGACAGTTGCGGCACCGATATGGACAGTTGCGTTACTGATATGGACAGTTGCGGGACTCATACGAACAGTTATCCTCGTACTGATACTTTTTGAGTATCAGTCCGAGGATGAGTTGCGGCACTGATATGGACAGTTGCGGCACTGATATTGACAGTTGCGGCAATGATATGGATAGTTGCGGCACCGATATGAACAGTTGCGGCACCGTTATGAACAGTTGCGGCACTGATATGGACAGTTGCGGCACCGATATGGACAGTTTCGGCACAGATATGGATAGTTGCGGTACCGATATGGACAGTTGCGGCACCGATATGGACAGTTGCAGCATTGATATGGATAGTTGCGGCACCGATATGGACAGTTGCGGCACCGATATGGAAAGTTGCGGCACTGATTTGGACAGTTGCAGCACTGATATGGATAGTTGCGGCTCCGATATGGACAGTTGCGGTACTGATATGGACAGTTGAGGCACTCATACGAACAGTTATCCTCGTACTGATACTTTTTTGAGTTTCAGTCCGAGCATGAGTTGCGGCATCGATATGGACAGTTGCGGTACTGATATGGACAGTTGAGGCACTTATACGAACAGTTATCCTCGTACTGATACTTTTTTGAGTATCAGTCTGAGGATGAATTGCGGCACTGATATGGACATTTTCGACACCGATATGGACAGTTTCGGCACTGATATGGACAGTTGAGGCACTCATACGAACAGTTGTCCTCGTACTGATACTTTTTTGAGTTTCAGTCCGAGGACGAGTTGCGGCACCGATATGGACAGTTGCGGCACCGATATGGACAGTTGCGGTACTGATATGGACAGTTGAGGCACTTATACGAACAGTTATCCTCGTACTGATACTTTTTGAGTATCAGTCTGAGGATGATTTGCGGCACTGATATGGACATTTTCGGCACCGATATGGACATTTTCGGCACCGATATGGACAGTTTCGGCACTGATATGGATAGTTGCGGTACCGATATGGACAGTTGCGGCACCGATATGGACAGTTGCGGCACTGATATGGATAGTTGCGGCACCGATATGGACAGTTGCGGCACCGATATGGAAAGTTGCGGCACTGATTTGGACAGTTGCAGCACTGATATGGATAGTTGCGGCACCGATATGGACAGTTGCGGCACCATGACCAGCAATGGAAATAGGATGAATCTAACCTATTTCCATTTGCGAGATTAGTTTGTTCAGTCAAACAGCCGATACTTATATGGTTTGCCGCAATGGAAATAGGATGAATCTAACCTATTTCCATGGCCGAGATAAATTTGTTCTATCCAAATAGCCGATATATACGGTATCGGCAATATGGAGTTGCGGCACTGATATGGACGGTTGCGGCACCGATATGAATCAGTTGCGGCACCGATATGGACAGTTGCGCATCGATATGGACAGCCGCAGGCATGATATGGACATTTGCAGCACCGATATGTCAGTTGCGGCACCGATATGGCATTGCCGCACTGATATGGACATTGCGGCACCGATATGGACCAGTTGCGGCACCGATAGGACAGTTGCGGACGATAAATGTGCAATGGAAATAGGGATGAATCTAACCATTTCCATGTACGAGATAAGTTTGTTCATCAAAAAGCCGATACATAAGTTAATGGAAACGGGATGAATCAACCTATTTCCATGGCCGAGATAAGTTTGTTCAATAAATAGCCGATACATACGGTATCGGCCAATATAGGCGGCACTGGTAGTGGACGGTTGCGGCACCGATATGAATAGTTGCGGCACCGATATGGACAGTTGCGGCATCTGATGCGGACGGTTGCGGCACGGATAACTTGGTTGTTTGCGGCACCGATATGGACAGTTGCGGCACTGATATGGACAGTTGCCGCACTGATATGGATAGTTGCGGCACCTTAGCTGTGGACAGTTGCGGCACCGATACGGACAGTTGCGGCACTGATATGGACATTTGCGGCACTGATAGGGGACAGTTGCGGCACTGATATTGACAGTAGCGGCACTGATATGGATAGTTGCGCACCGATATGGACAGTTGCGGCACCGATATGGACAGTTGCGGCACCGACGATGGACAGTTGCGGTACTGATATGGACAGTTGAAGGCACTCATACGAACAGTTATCCTCGTACTGATATGGATAGTTGCGGCACCGATATAAACAGTTGCGGCACCGACATTCGGACAGTTGCGGCACATAATTTTTTTGATTTGGACAGTTGCAGCACTGATATGGGACATTAGTTGCGGCGCAGTAATATGGACGGTTTGCGGTACCGATATGGACAGTTACGTCACCGATATGGATAGTTGCGGTACCGATATGGACAGTTGAGGCACTTATACGAACAATTATCCTCGTACTGATACTTTTCTTGAGTATCAGTCTGAGGGACGATTTGCAGCACTAACGAATGGACATTTTCGGCACCGATATGGACAGTTGCGGCACCGATATGGACAGTTGCGCACCCTGATATGGACAGTTGCGGCACCGATATGGACAGTTGCAGCTAACTGATATGGATAGTTGCGGCACCGATATGGACAGTTGCGGCAAGTTATTAATATATAATAAATAAAAAAAAAAAAAAAAAATATGGAAAGTTGCGGCACTGATTTGGACAGTTGCAGCACCTGACTTGGACAGTTGCGGCACCTTTTTATATGAACAGTTTCGGCACCGATATGGATAGTTGCGGCACCGATATGGACGGTTGCGGCACCGATATGGACAGTTTCGGCACCGATGTGGACAGTTGCGGTACTGATATGGACAGTTGAGGCACTCATACGAACAGTTGTCCTCGTACTGATACTTTTTAGTCTCAGTCCGGGGATGGGGGTTGCTGAGCACTGATGATGGCAGTTGCGGTACTGATATGGATAGTTGTGGCACCGATATGGACAGTTGCGGCATATGGACAGAGTTGCGGTACTGATATGGATAGGTTGCGGCACCGATTTGGACAGTTGTAGCACTGATATGGACAGTTGCGGCACCGATGTGGACAGATTGCGGCACCGATATGGACAGTTTAGGCAATGATATGGATAGTTGCGGCACCGATATGGACAGTTGTGACACCGATGCGGACAGTTGCGGCACTGATGTGGATAGTTGCAGCACCGATATGGACAGTTGCGGCACCGATATGGACAGTTTCGGCACTGATATGGATAGTTGCGGCACCCATATGAACAGTTGCATCTCGTAACCGATACTTTTTGAGTTTCAGTCCGAGCATGAGTTGCGGCACTCGATATGGACAGTTGTGGTACTGATATGGACAGTTGCAGGCACTTATACGAACAGTTATCCTCGTACTGATACGTTTTTGTGTCAGTCCGAGGATGAATTACGGCACTTGATATGGACAGTTTCGGCACTGATATGGGACAGTTTCGGCACTGATATGGACAGTTGCGGCACTCATATGAACAGTTGTCCTCGATATTCTGATACTTTTGAGTTTCAGTCCGAGCATGAGTTGCGGCACCGATATGGACAGTTGCGGCAACTGATATGGACAGTGCGGTACTGATATGGACAGTTGAGGCATTTACAGAACAGTTATCCTCGTACTGATACTTTGAGTATCAGTCCGAGGATGATTTGCGGCACTGATATGGACATTTTCGGCACCGATATGGACATTTTCGCACCGATATGGACAGTTTCGGCACTGATATGGATAGTTGCGGTACCGATATGGACAGTTGCGGCACCGATATGGACAGTTGCAGCACTGATATGGATAGTTGCGCACCGATATGGACAGTTGCGGCACCGATATGGAAAGTTGCGGCACTCGATTTGGACAGTTGCAGCACTGAATATGGATAGTTGCGGCACCGATATGGACAGTTGCGGCACCATGCACCAGCAATGGAAATAGGATGAATCTAACCTATTTCCATTTGCGAGATTAGTTTGTTCAGTCAAACAGCCGGATACATATGGTTTGCCGCAATGGAAATAGGATGAATCTAACCTATTTCCACATGGCCGAGATAAATTTGTTCTATCAAATAGCCGATATATACGGCATCGGCCAATATAGAGTTGCGGCACTGATATGGACGGTTGCGGCACCGATATGAATAGTTGCGGTACCGATATGGACAGTTGCGGCATCGATATGGACAGTTGCGGCACTGATATGGACATTTGCGGCACCGCCATGCGGCGGACAGTTGCGGCACTGATATGGACAGTTGCCAGCACTGATATGGATAGGTTGCG
>JAKIJQ010000515.1:0-38677 GCA_023373905.1 Rhizoglyphus robini | reverse complement strand
TATTCCCCACTCACTTAGTGTTGACTGTGGGAGAGAGCACAGTGTGTGTTTGTTTTTTGAATCCCATTGGTCGAGGATTTGACCATTTTGGCTAATTAAAGTGTCTAATCAGTAGATACTGAACCTATGAAGTTAGTTATCCATGCTCTACCGACTTTTGGAACCGTTTTCTAGTGCTCTACAATCTTTTTGTATTCCCCACTCACTGAGTGTTGACTGTGGGAGAGAGCACAGTGTGTGTTTGTTTTTTAAACCCCATTTGCCGAGGTTGTGTAAATGTTGTCCTAAATTGTTCATTTGCGAATGATTTAAGAGATCCACTATCTAAATTGGGTGTTGGCTGCGTGGAAATAAGATCCACGTTGTCCAAAGTGTTGGGAATAGGTTAGGTTCATCCTATTTCCAATGCTGCAACTCCACAATGTGTTGACTGTGGGAGATAGCACAGTGTGTGTTTGTTTTTTGAATCCCATTGGTCGAGGATTTGACCATTTTGTCTAATTAAAGTATCTAATCAGTAGATACTGAACCTATGAAGTTAGTTATCCATGCTCTACCGACTTTTGGAACCGTTTTCTAGTGCTCTACAATCTTTTTGTATTCCCCACTCACTGAGTGTTGACTGTGGGAGAGAGCACAGTGTGTATGTGTTTTCTAAACCCCCATTGGTCGAGGATTTGATCATTTTGGCTAATTAAAGTGTCTAATCAGTAGATACTGAACCCATGAAGTTAGTTATCCATGCTCTACCAACTTTTGGAACCGTTTTCTAGTGCTCTACAATCTTTTTGTATTCCCCACTCACTGAGTGTTGACTGTGGGAGAGAGCACAGTGTGTATGTGTTTTCTAAACCCCATTGGTCGAGGATTTGATCATTTTGGCTAATTAAAGTGTCTAATCAGTAGATACTGAACCCATGAAGTTAGTTATCCATGCTCTACCGACTTTTGGAACTGTTTTCTAGTGCTCTACAATCTTTTTGTATTCCCCACTCACTTAGTGTTGACTGTGGGAGAGAGCACAGTGTGTGTTTGTTTTTTGAATCCCATTGGTCGAGGATTTGACCATTTTGGCTAATTAAAGTGTCTAATCAGTAGATACTGAACCCATGAAGTTAGTTATCCATGCTCTACCGACTTTTGGAACCGTTTTCTAGTGCTCTACAATCTTTTTGTATTCCCCCACTCACTGAGTGTTGACTGTGTGAGAGAGCACAGTGTGTGTTTGTTTTTTGAATACCCATTGGTCGAGGATTTGATCAATTTGGCTAATTAAAGTGTCTAATCAGTAGATACTGAACCCATGAAGTTAGTTATCCATGCTCTACCGACTTTTGGAACCGTTTTCTAGTGCTCTACAATCTTTTTGTATTCCCCACTCACTGAGTGTTGACTGTAGGAGAGAGCACAGTGTGTATGTGTTTTCTAAACCCCATTGGTCGAGGATTTGACCATTTTGGCTAATTAAAGTGTCTAATCAGTAGATACTGAACCCATGAAGTTAGTTATCCATGCTCTACCGACTTTTGGAACCGTTTTCTAGTGCTCTACAATCTTTTTGTATTCCCCACTCACTGAGTGTTGACTGTGGGAGAGAGCACAGTGTGTGTGTGTTTGTTTTAAACCCCCATTGGTCGAGGTAGTACAAATGTTGTCCTAAATTGTTCATTTGCGAATGATTTAAGAGATCCACTATCTAAATTGGGTGTTGGCTGCGTGGAAATAAGATCCACGTTGTCCAAAGTGTTCTACACCAATTGTGTGTATTGACTCGTAATAGCATAGCGTAATTTTTTGAATGTCTCTAGCTAGTATTTGGTGGGACATTTCGGTGTTCCATTTGGGCTAGTTTTGAAGTTAAACAGTCCAACTAAATAGTGCCCAAGTAAAATCAATAGTGCCATGGAGATATTTTGCTACAGCAATGCTCGAAAGTACTCCACTATCTTTGTATTTGAGTCTTATTAAATTCGTGATTGGCCTATGGTAGGGCAGTGATATGGATAGTTGCAGCCCTGATATGGATAGTTGCGGCACTGATAAGGACAGTTGCGGCACTGATATGGACAGTTGCGGCACTGATATGGATAGTTGCGGCACTGATATGGACAGTTGCGGCACTCATAGGAACAGTTATCCTCGGACTGATACTTTTTGGAGTATCAGTCCGAGGATGAGTTGCGGCACTGATATGGACAGTTGCGGCACTGATATGGATAGTTGCGGCACTGATATGGACAGTTATCCTCGGACTGATACTTTTTGGAGTATCAGTTTGAGGATGAGTTGCGGCACTGATATGGATAGTTGCGGCAGTGATATGGACAGTTGCGGCACTGATATGGATAGTTGCGGCACTGATATGGACAGTTGCGGCACTGATAAGGACAGTTGCGGCACTGATATGGACAGTTGCGGCACTGATATGAATAGTTGCGGCACTCATAGGAACAGTTATCCTCGGACTAATACTTTTTGGAGTATCAGTCCGAGGATGAGTTGCGGCACTGATATGGATAGTTGCGGCACTGATATGGACAGTTGCGGCACTGATATGGACAGTTGCGGCACTGATATGGACAGTTGCGGCACTGATATGGATAGTTGCGGCACTGATATGGATAGTTGCGGCACTGATATGGACAGTTGCGGCACTGATATGGACAGTTGCGGCACTCATAGGAACAGTTATCCTCGGACTGATACTTTTTGGAGTATCAGTCCGAGGATGAGTTGCGGCACTGATATGGACAGTTGCGCACTGATATGGATAGTTGCGGCACTGATATGGACAGTTGCGGCACTGATATGGACAGTTGCGGCACTAATATGGACAGTTATCCTCGGACTGATACTTTTTGGAGTATCAGTTTGAGGATGAGTTGCGGCACTGATATGGATAGTTGCGGCAGTGATATGGACAGTTGCGGCACTGATATGGATAGTTGCGGCACTGATATGGACAGTTGAGGCACTGATATGGATAGTTGCGGCACTGATATGGACAGTTGCGGCACTGATATGGACAGTTGCGGCACTGATATGGATAGTTGCGGCACTGATATGGACAGTTATCCTCGGACTGATACTTTTTGGAGTATCAGTTTGAGGATGAGTTGCGGCACTGATATGGATAGTTGCGGCAGTGATATGGACAGTTGCGGCACTGATATGGATAGTTGCGGCACTGATATGGACAGTTGCGGCACTGATAAGGACAGTTGCGGCACTGATATGGACAGTTGCGGCACTGATATGGACAGTTGCGGCACTCATAGGAACAGTTATCCTCGGACTGATACTTTTTGGAGTATCAGTCCGAGGATGAGTTGCGGCACTGATATGGATAGTTGCGGCACTGATATGGACAGTTGCGGCACTGATATGGACAGTTGCGGCACTGATATGGACAGTTGCGGCACTGATATGGATAGTTGCGGCACTGATATGGATAGTTGCGGCACTGATATGGACAGTTGCGGCACTGATATGGACAGTTGCGGCACTGATATGGACAGTTGCGGCACTGATATGGACAGTTGCGGCACTGATATGGATAGTTGCGGCACTGATATGGATAGTTGCGGCATTGATATGGACAGTTGCGGCACTCATAGGAACAGTTATCCTCGGACTGATACTTTTTGGAGTATCAGTCCTAGGATGAGTTGCGGCACTGATATGGACAGTTATCCTCGGACTGATACTTTTTGGAGTATCAGTTTGAGGATGAGTTGCGGCACTGATATGGATAGTTGCGGAAGTGATATGGACAGTTGCGGCACTGATATGGACAGTTGCGGCAGTGATATGGATAGTTGCGGCAGTGATATGGACAGTTGCGGCACTGATATGGATAGTTGCGGCACTGATATGGATAGTTGCGGCAGTGATATGGATAGTTGCGGCACTGATATGGACAGTTGCGGCAGTGATATGGACAGTTGCGGCACTGATATGGATAGTTGCCGCATTGATATGAACAGTTGCGGCACTCATAGGAACAGTTATCCTCGGACTGATACTTTTTGGAGTATCAGTCCGAGGATGAGTTGCGGCATTGATATGAACAGTTGCGGCACTCATAGGAACAGTTATCCTCGGACTGATACTTTTTGGAGTATCAGTCCGAGGATGAGTTGCGGCACTGATATGGATAGTTGCGGCACTGATATGGATATTTGCGGCACTGATATGGACAGTTGCGGCACTGATATGGACAGTTGCGGCACTGATATGGATAGTTGCGGCACTGATATGGACAGTTGCGGCACTGATATGGACAGTTGCGGCCCTGATATGGACAGTTGCGGCAGTGATATGGACAGTTGCGGCACTGATATGGACAGTTGCGGCACTGATATGGACAGTTGCGGCACTCATAGGAACAGTTATCCTCGGACTGATACTTTTTGGAGTATCAGTCCGAGGATGAGTTGCGGCACTGATATGGACAGTTGCGGCACTGATATGGACAGTTGCGGCACTGATATGGACAGTTGCGGCACTGATATGGACAGTTGCGGCACTGATATGGACAGTTGCGGGACTGATAAGGATAGTTGCGGCACTGATATGGACAGTTGCGGCACTGATATGGAAAGTTGCGGCACTGATATGGATAGTTGCGGCAGTGATATGGACAGTTGCGGCACTGATATGGACAGTTGCCGCACTGATAAGGACAGTTGCGGCACTGATATGGACAGTTGCGGCACTGATATGGATAGTTGCGGCACTGATATGGATAGTTGCGGCACTGATATGGACAGTTGCGGCACTGATATGGATAGTTGCGGCACTGATATGGACAGTTGCGGCACTCATAGGAACAGTTATCTTCGGACTGATACTTTTTTTGAGTATCAGTCCGAGGATGAGTTGCGGCACTGATATGGACAGTTGCGGCACTGATATGGACAGTTGCGGCACTCATAGGAACAGTTATCCTCGGACTGATACTTTTTGGAGTATCAGTCCGAGGATGAGTTGCGGCACTGATATGGACAGTTGCGGCACTGATATGGATAGTTGCGGCACTGATATGGATAGTTGCGGCACTGATATGGACAGTTGCGGCACTCATAGGAACAGTTATCCTCGGACTGATACTTTTTGGAGTATCAGTCCGAGGATGAGTTGCGGCACTGATATGGACAGTTGCGCACTGATATGGATAGTTGCGGCACTGATATGGACAGTTGCGGCACTGATATGGATAGTTGCGGCACTAATATGGACAGTTATCCTCGGACTGATACTTTTTGGAGTATCAGTTTGAGGATGAGTTGCGGCACTGATATGGATAGTTGCGGCACTGATATGGATAGTTGCGGCACTGATATGGACAGTTGCGGCACTCATAGGAACAGTTATCTTCGGACTGATACTTTTTTGAGTATCAGTCCGAGGATGAGTTGCGGCACTGATATGGATAGTTGCAGCACTGATATGGATAGTTGCGGCACTGATATGGACAGTTGCGGCACTGATATGGACAGTTGCGGCACTGATATGGACAGTTGCGGCACTGATATGGACAGTTGCGGCACTGATATGGACAGTTGCGGCACTGATATGGATAGTTGCGGCACTGATATGGATAGTTGCCGCATTGATATGAACAGTTGCGGCACTCATAGGAACAGTTATCCTCGGACTGATACTTTTTGGAGTATCAGTTTGAGGATGAGTTGCGGCACTGATATGGATAGTTGCGGCAGTGATATGGACAGTTGCGGCACTGATATGGACAGTTGCGGCAGTGATATGGACAGTTGCGGCAATGATATGGATATTTGCGGCACTGATATGGACAGTTGCGGCACTGATATGGACAGTTGCGGCACTGATATGGACAGTTGCGGCACTGATATGGACAGTTGCGGCACTGATATGGACAGTTGCGGCACTGATATGGATAGTTGCGGCACTGATATGGATAGTTGCGGCATTGATATGAACAGTTGCGGCACTCATAGGAACAGTTATCCTCGGACTGATACTTTTTGGAGTATCAGTCCGAGGATGAGTTGCGGCACTGATATGGACAGTTATCCTCGGACTGATACTTTTTGGAGTATCAGTTTGAGGATGAGTTGCGGCACTGATATGGATAGTTGCGGAAGTGATATGGACAGTTGCGGCACTGATATGGACAGTTGCGGCAGTGATATGGACAGTTGCGGCAATGATATGGACAGTTGCGGCACTGATATGGACAGTTGCGGCACTGATATGGACAGTTGCGGCACTGATATGGATAGTTGCGGCACTGATATGGACAGTTGCGGCACTGATATGGATAGTTGCGGCACTGATATGGATAGTTGCCGCATTGATATGAACAGTTGCGGCACTCATAGGAACAGTTATCCTCGGACTGATACTTTTTGGAGTATCAGTCCGAGGATGAGTTGCGGCACTGATATGGACAGTTATCCTCGGACTGATACTTTTTGGAGTATCAGTCCGAGGATGAGTTGCGGCACTGATATGGATAGTTGCGGCACTGATATGGATAGTTGCGGCACTGATATGGACAGTTGCGGCACTGATATGGATAGATGCGGCACTGATATGGACAGTTGCGGCACTGATATGGACAGTTGCGGCACTGATATGGACAGTTGCGGCACTGATATGGACAGTTGCGGCACTGATATGGATAGTTGCGGCACTGATATGGATAGTTGCCGCATTGATATGAACAGTTGCGGCACTCATAGGAACAGTTATCCTCGGACTGATACTTTTTGGAGTATCAGTCCGAGGATGAGTTGCGGCACTGATATGGATAGTTGCGGCACTGATATGGATAGTTGCGGCACTGATATGGACAGTTGCGGCACTGATATGGATAGTTGCGGCACTGATATGGACAGTTGCGGGACTGATAAGGATAGTTGCGGCACTGATATGGACAGTTGCGGCACTGATATGGAAAGTTGCGGCACTGATATGGATAGTTGCGGCAGTGATATGGACAGTTGCGGCACTGATATGGACAGTTGCCGCACTGATAAGGACAGTTGCGGCACTGATATGGACAGTTGCGGCACTGATATGGATAGTTGCGGCACTGATATGGATAGTTGCGGCACTGATATGGACAGTTGCGGCACTGATATGGATAGTTGCGGAAGTGATATGGACAGTTGCGGCACTGATATGGACAGTTGCGGCAGTGATATGGACAGTTGCGGCAATGATATGGACAGTTGCGGCACTGATATGGACAGTTGCGGCACTGATATGGACAGTTGCGGCACTGATATGGATAGTTGCGGCACTGATATGGACAGTTGCGGCACTGATATGGATAGTTGCGGCACTGATATGGATAGTTGCCGCATTGATATGAACAGTTGCGGCACTCATAGGAACAGTTATCCTCGGACTGATACTTTTTGGAGTATCAGTCCGAGGATGAGTTGCGGCATTGATATGAACAGTTGCGGCACTCATAGGAACAGTTATCCTCGGACTGATACTTTTTGGAGTATCAGTCCGAGGATGAGTTGCGGCACTGATATGGATAGTTGCGGCACTGATATGGATATTTGCGGCACTGATATGGACAGTTGCGGCACTGATATGGATAGATGCGGCACTGATATGGACAGTTGCGGCACTGATATGGACAGTTGCGGCACTGATATGGACAGTTGCGGCACTGATATGGACAGTTGCGGCACTGATATGGATAGTTGCGGCACTGATATGGATAGTTGCGGCATTGATATGGACAGTTGCGGCACTCATAGGAACAGTTATCCTCGGACTGATACTTTTTGGAGTATCAGTCCGAGGATGAGTTGCGGCACTGATATGGATAGTTGCGGCACTGATATGGATATTTGCGGCACTGATATGGACAGTTGCGGCACTGATATGGATAGATGCGGCACTGATATGGACAGTTGCGGGACTGATAAGGATAGTTGCGGCACTGATATGGACAGTTGCGGCACTGATATGGAAAGTTGCGGCACTGATATGGATAGTTGCGGCAGTGATATGGACAGTTGCGGCACTGATATGGACAGTTGCCGCACTGATAAGGACAGTTGCGGCACTGATATGGACAGTTGCGGCACTGATATGGATAGTTGCGGCACTGATATGGATAGTTGCGGCAGTGATATGGACAGTTGCGGCACTGATATGGATAGTTGCGGCACTGATATGGACAGTTGCGGCACTCAAAGGAACAGTTATCTTCGGACTGATACTTTTTTTGAGTATCATTCCGAGGATGAGTTGCGGCACTGATATGGACAGTTGCGGCACTGATATGGACAGTTGCGGCACTGATATGGACAGTTGCGGCACTGATATGGACAGTTGCGGCACTGATATGGACAGTTGCGGCACTGATATGGATAGTTGCCGCATTGATATGAACAGTTGCGGCACTCATAGGAACAGTTATCCTCGGACTGATACTTTTTGGAGTATCAGTCCGAGGATGAGTTGCGGCACTGATATGGACAGTTGCGGCACTGATATGGACAGTTGCGGCACTGATATGGACAGTTGCGGCACTCATAGGAACAGTTATCCTCGGACTGATACTTTTTGGAGTATCAGTCCGAGGATGAGTTGCGGCACTGATATGGATAGTTGCGGCACTGATATGGATAGTTGCGGCACTGATATGGACAGTTGCGGCACTGATATGGACAGTTGCGGCACTGATATGGACAGTTGCGGCACTGATATGGATAGTTGCGGCAGTGATATGGACAGTTAGCCTCGGACTGATACTTTTTGGAGTATCAGTTTGAGGATGAGTTGCGGCACTGATATGGATAGTTGCGGCAGTGATATGGACAGTTGCGGCACTGATATGGACAGTTGCGGCAGTGATATGGACAGTTGCGGCACTGATATGGATAGTTGCCGCATTGATATGAACAGTTGCGGCACTCATAGGAACAGTTATCCTCGGACTGATACTTTTTGGAGTATCAGTCCGAGGATGAGTTGCGGCACTGATATGGATAGTTGCGGCACTCATAGGAACAGTTATCCTCGGACTGATACTTTTTGGAGTATCAGTCCGAGGATGAGTTGCGGCACTGATATGGATAGTTGCGGCACTGATATGGATAGTTGCGGCACTGATATGGACAGTTGCGGCACTGATAAGGATAGTTGCGGCAGTGATATGGACAGTTGCGGCACTGATATGGAGAGTTGCGGCACTGATATGGATAGTTGCGGCAGTGATATGGACAGTTGCGGCACTGATATGGATAGTTGCGGCAGTGATATGGACAGTTGCGGCACTGATATGGATAGTTGCGGCAGTGATATGGACAGTTGCGGCACTGATATGGACAGTTGCGGCACTGATATGGACAGTTGCGGCACTGATATGGATAGTTGCGGCACTGATATGGATAGTTGCGGCACTGATATGGACAGTTGCGGCACTGATATGGATAGTTGCGGCACTCATAGGAACAGTTATCCTCGGACTGATACTTTTTGGATTATCAGTCCGAGGATGAGTTGCGGCACTGATATGGATAGTTGCGGCACTGATATGGATATTTGCGGCACTGATATGGACAGTTGCGGCACTGATATGGATAGATGCGGCACTGATATGGACAGTTGCGGCACTGATATGGACAGTTGCGGCACTGATATGGACAGTTGCGGCACTGATATGGATAGTTGCCGCATTGATATGAACAGTTGCGGCACTCATAGGAACAGTTATCCTCGGACTGATACTTTTTGGAGTATCAGTCCGAGGATGAGTTGCGGCACTGATATGGATAGTTGCGGCACTGATATGGATAGTTGCGGCACTGATATGGATAGTTGCGGCACTGATATGGATATTTGCGGCACTGATATGGATAGTTGCGGCACTGATATGGATAGTTGCGGCAGTTATATGGACAGTTGCGGCACTGATATGGACAGTTGCGGCACTGATATGGACAGTTGCGGCACTGATATGGATAGTTGCGGCACTGATATGGATAGTTGCGGCAGTGATATGGACAGTTGCGGCACTGATATGGATAGTTGCGGCACTGATATGGATAGTTGCGGCACTCATAGGAACAGTTATCCTCGGACTGATACTTTTTGGAGTATCAGTCCGAGGATGAGTTGCGGCACTGATATGGATAGTTGCGGCACTGATATGGATATTTGCGGCACTGATATGGACAGTTGCGGCACTGATATGGATAGTTGCGGCACTGATATGGACAGTTGCCTCACTGATATGGACAGTTGCGGCACTGATATGGATAGTTGCAGCACTGATATGGATAGTTGCCGCATTGATATGAACAGTTGCGGCACTCATAGGAACAGTTATCCTCGGACTGATACTTTTTGGAGTATCAGTCCGAGGATGAGTTGCGGCACTGATATGGATAGTTGCGGCACTGATATGGACAGTTGCGGCACTGATATGGATAGTTGCGGCACTGATATGGATAGTTGCGGCACTGATATGGATAGTTGCGGCACTGATATGGATAGTTGCGGCAGTTATATGGACAGTTGCGGCACTGATATGGACAGTTGCGGCACTGATATGGACAGTTGCGGCACTGATATGGATAGTTGCGGCACTGATATGGACAGTTGCGGCACTCATAGGAACAGTTATCTTCGGACTGATACTTTTTTTGAGTATCAGTCCGAGAATGAGTTGCGGCAGTGATATGGACAGTTGCGGCACTCATAGGAACAGTTATCCTCGGACTGATACTTTTTGGAGTATCAGTTGAGGATGAGTTGCGGCACTGATATGGATAGTTGCGGCAGTGATATGGACAGTTGCGGCACTCATAGGAACAGTTATCCTCGGACTGATACTTTTTGGAGTATCAGTCCGAGGATGAGTTGCGGCACTGATATGGATAGTTGCGGCACTGATATGGATAGTTGCGGCACTGATATGGACAGTTGCGGCACTGATATGGATAGTTGCGGCACTGATATGGACAGTTGCGGCACTGATATGGACAGTTGCGGCACTGATATGGACAGTTGCGGCACTGATATGGATAGTTGCGGCACTGATATGGACAGTTGCGGCACTCATAGGAACAGTTATCTTCGGACTGATACTTTTTTTGAGTATCAGTCCGAGAATGAGTTGCGGCACTGATATGGACAGTTGCGGCACTGATATGGACAGTTGCGGCACTGATATGGACAGTTATCTTCGGACTGATACTTTTTTTGAGTATCAGTCCGAGGATGAGTTGCGGCACTGATATGGATAGTTGCGGCACTGATATGGATATTTGCGGCACTGATATGGACAGTTGCGGCACTGATATGGATAGATGCGGCACTGATATGGACAGTTGCCTCACTGATATGGACAGTTGCGGCACTGATATGGATAGTTGCAGCACTGATATGGATAGTTGCCGCATTGATATGGACAGTTGCGGCACTCATAGGAACAGTTATCCTCGGACTGATACTTTTTGGAGTATCAGTCCGAGGATGAGTTGCGGCACTGATATGGATAGTTGCGGCACTGATATGGATATTTGCGGCACTGATATGGACAGTTGCGGCACTGATATGGATAGTTGCGGCACTGATATGGATATTTGCGGCACTGATATGGACAGTTGCGGCACTGATATGGATAGTTGCGGCACTGATATGGACAGTTATCCTCGGACTGATACTTTTTGGAGTATCAGTTTGAGGATGAGTTGCGGCACTGATATGGATAGTTGCGGCACTGATATGGACAGTTGCGGCACTGATATGGACAGTTGCGGCACTGATATGGACAGTTGCGGCACTGATATGGACAGTTGCGGCACTGATATGGATAGTTGCGGCACTGATATGGACAGTTATCCTCGGACTGATACTTTTTGGAGTATCAGTTTGAGGATGAGTTGCGGCACTGATATGGATAGTTGCGGCAGTGATATGAACAGTTGCGGCACTGATATGGACAGTGGCGGCAGTGATATGGACAGTTGCGGCACTGATATGGATAGTTGCGGCAGTGATATGGACAGTTGCGGCACTCATAGGAACAGTTATCCTCGGACTGATACTTTTTGGAGTATCAGTCCGAGGATGAGTTGCGGCACTGATATGGATAGTTGCGGCACTCATAGGAACAGTTATCCTCGGACTGATACTTTTTGGAGTATCAGTCCGAGGATGAGTTGCGGCACTGATATGGATAGTTGCGGCACTGATATGGATAGTTGCGGCACTGATATGGATAGTTGCGGCACTGATATGGATAGTTGCGGCACTGATATGGACAGTTGCGGCACTGATATGGAGAGTTGCGGCACTGATATGGATATTTGCGGCACTGATATGGATATTTGCGGCACTGATATGGACAGTTGCGGCACTGATATGGATAGATGCGGCACTGATATGGACAGTTGCGGCACTGATATGGATAGTTGCGGCACTGATATGGATAGTTGCGGCACTGATATGGATAGTTGCCGCATTGATATGAACAGTTGCGGCACTCATAGGAACAGTTATCCTCGGACTGATACTTTTTGGAGTATCAGTCCGAGGATGAGTTGCGGCACTGATATGGATAGTTGCGGCACTGATATGGATATTTGCGGCACTGATATGGACAGTTGCGGCACTGATATGGATAGTTGCGGCACTGATATGGACAGTTGCGGCACTGATATGGACAGTTGCGGCACTGATATGGATAGTTGCAGCACTGATATGGATAGTTGCCGCATTGATATGAACAGTTGCGGCACTCATAGGAACAGTTATCCTCGGACTGATACTTTTTGGAGTATCAGTCCGAGGATGAGTTGCGGCACTGATATGGATAGTTGCGGCACTGATATGGATAGTTGCGGCACTGATATGGATAGTTGCGGCACTGATATGGATAGTTGCGGCACTGATATGGATAGTTGCGGCAGTTATATGGACAGTTGCGGCACTGATATGGACAGTTGCGGCACTGATATGGACAGTTGCGGCACTCATAGGAACAGTTATCCTCGGACTGATACTTTTTGGAGTATCAGTCCGAGGATGAGTTGCGGCACTGATATGGACAGTTGCGGCACTGATATGGACAGTTGATCCTCGGACTGATACTTTTTGGAGTATCAGTTTGAGGATGAGTTGCGGCACTGATATGGATAGTTGCGGCAGTGATATGGATAGTTGCGGCACTGATATGGATAGTTGCGGCAGTGATATGGACAGTTGCGGCACTGATATGGACAGTTGCGGCACTGATATGAACAGTTGCGGCACTCATAGGAACAGTTATCCTCGGACTGATACTTTTTCAATGCTTCACTTGGCTTGTTCATCAAACAGCCGATACTTTTGGTATCGTCAATGGAAATTGGCTGAATCTAGCCAATTTCCAAGGCCGAGATAAGCTTGTTCATCAAACAGCACATTGAGTGTTTGTTTTTTGAATCCCATGGTCGAGGATTTGATCAATTTGGCTAATTAAAGTGTCCAATCGATAGGTACTGAACCCATGAAGTTAGTTATCCATGCTCTACCGACTTTTGGAACCGTTTTCTAGTGCTCTACAATCTTTTTGTATTCCCAACTCACTGAGTGTTGACTGTGGGAGAGAGCACAGTGTGTGTTTGTTTTTTGAATCCCATTGGTCGAGGATTTGATCATTTTGGCTAATTAAAGTGTCCAATCGATAGGTACTGAACCCATGAAGTTAGTTATCCATGCTCTACCGACTTTTGGAACCGTTTTCTAGTGCTCTACAATCTTTTTGTATTCCCCACTCACTGAGTGTTGACTGTGGGAGAGAGCACAGTGTGTGTTTGTTTTTTAAACCCCATTGGTCGAGGTAGTGTAAATGTTGTCCTAAATTGTTCATTTGCGAATGATTTAAGAGATCCACTATCTAAATTGGGTGTTGGCTGCGTGGAAATAAGATCCACGTTGTCCAAAGTGTTGGAAATAGGTTAGGTTCATCCTATTTCCAATGCTGCAACTCCACAATGTGTTGACTGTGGGAGAGAGCACAGTGTGTGTTTGTTTTTTAAACCCCATTGGTCGAGGTAGTGTAAATGTTGTCCTAAATTGTTCATTTGCGGAAGTGATATGGATAGTTGCGGCACTGATATGGATAGTTGCGGCAGTGATATGGACAGTTGCGGCAGTGATTTAGACATTTGCGGAACTGATATGGACAGTTGCGGCACTGATATAGACAGTTGCGGCAATGATATGGACAGTTGCGGCACTGATATGGATAGTTGCGGCACTGATATGGACAGTTGCGGCACTGATATGGACAGTTGCGGCACTGATATGGATAGTTGCAGCACTGATATGGACAGTTGCGGCACTCATAGGAACAGTTATCCTCGGACTGATACTTTTTGGAGTATCAGTCCGAGGATGAGTTGCGGCACTGATATGGATAGTTGCAGCACTGATATGGACAGTTGCGGCACTGATATGGATAGTTGCGGCACTCATAGGAACTGTTATCCTCGGACTGATACTTTTTGGAGTATCAGTCCAAGGATGAGTTGCGGCACTGATATGGACAGTTGCGGCACTGATATGGACAGTTATCCTCGGACTGATATTTTTTGGAGTATCAGTTTGAGGATGAGTTGCGGCACTGATATGGACAGTTGCGGCAGTGATATGGACAGTTGCGGCACTGATATGGACAGTTGCGGCAGTGATATGGACAGTTGCGGCACTGATATGGATAGTTGCCGCATTGATATGAACAGTTGCGGCACTCATAGGAACAGTTATCCTCGGACTGATACTTTTTCAATGCTTCACTTGGCTTGTTCATCAAACAGCCGATACTTTTGGTATCGTCAATGGAAATTGGCTGAATCTAGCCAATTTCCAAGGCCGAGATAAGCTTGTTCATCAAACAGCACATTGAGTGTTTGTTTTTTGAATCCCATGGTCGAGGATTTGATCAATTTGGCTAATTAAAGTGTCCAATCGATAGGTACTGAACCCATGAAGTTAGTCATCCATGCTCTACCGACTTTTGGAACCGTTTTCTAGTGCTCTACAATCTTTTTTGTATTCCCCACTCACTGAGTGTTGACTGTAGGAGAGAGCACAGTGTGTGTTTGTTTTTTGAATCCCATTGGTCGAGGATTTGATCATTTTGGCTAATTAAAGTGTCTAATCAGTAGATACTGAACCCATGAAGTTAGTTATCCTTGCTCTACCGACTTTTGGAACCGTTTTCTAGTGCTCTACAATCTTTTTGTTTTCCTCACTCACTGAGTGTTGACTGTGTGAGAGAGCACAGTGTGTGTTTGTTTTTTGAATGCCATTGGTCGAGGATTTGACCATTTTGGCTAATTAAAGTGTCTAATCAGTAGATACTGAACCCATGAAGTTAGTTATCCATGCTCTACCGACTTTTGGAACCGTTTTCTAGTGCTCTACAATCTTTTTGTATTCCCCACTCACTGAGTGTTGACTGTAGGAGAGAGCACAGTGTGTGTTTGTTTTTTGAATCCCATTGGTCGAGGATTTGATCAATTTGGCTAATTAAAGTGTCCAATCGATAGGTACTTAACCCATGAAGTTAGTTATCCATGCTCTACCGACTTTTGGAACCGTTTTCTACTGCTCTACAATCTTTTTGTATTCCCCACTCACTGAGTGTTGACTGTGGGAGAGAGCACAGTGTGTGTGTGTTTGTTTTAAACCCCATTGGTCGAGGTAGTGCAAATGTTGTCCTAAATTGTTCATTTGCGAATGATTTAAGAGATCCACTATCTAAATTGGGTGTTGGCTGCGTGGAAATAAGATCCACGTTGTCCAAAGTGTTCTACACCAATTGTGTGTATTGACTCGTAATAGCATAGCGTAATTTTTTGAATGTCTCTAGCTAGTATTTGGTGGGACATTTCAGTGTTCCATTTGGGCTAGTTTTGAAGTTAAACGGGAGTAAAGTTGCAGCACTGATATTGACAGTTGCGGCAGTGATATGGACAGTTGCGGCACTCATAGGAACAGTTATCCTCGGACTGATACTTTTTGGAGTATCAGTCCGAGGATGAGTTGCGGCACTGATATGGACAGTTGCGGCACTGATATGGACAGTTGCGGCACTGATATGGATAGTTGCGGCACTGATATGGATAGTTGCGGCACTGATATGGACAGTTGCGGCACTGATATGGATAGTTGCGGCACTGATATGGACAGTTGCGGCACTCATAGGAACAGTTATCTTCGGACTGATACTTTTTTTGTGTATCAGTCCAAGAATGAGTTGCGGCACTGATATGGACAGTTGCGGCACTGATATGGACAGTTGCGGCACTGATATGGATATTTGCGGCACTGATATGGATAGTTGCGGCAGTGATATGGACAGTTGCGGCAGTGATTTAGACAGTTGCGGAACTGATATGGACAGTTGCGGCACTGATATAGACAGTTGCGGCAATGATATGGACAGTTGCGGCACTGATATGGATAGTTGCGGCACTGATATGGACAGTTGCGGCACTGATATGGACAGTTGCGGCACTGATATGGATAGTTGCAGCACTGATATGGACAGTTGCGGCACTCATAGGAACAGTTATCCTCGGACTGATACTTTTTGGAGTATCAGTCCGAGGATGAGTTGCGGCACTGATATGGATAGTTGCAGCACTGATATGGACAGTTGCGGCAGTGATATGGACAGTTGCGGCACTGATAGGAACAGTTATCCTCGGACTGATACTTTTTGGAGTATCAGTCCGAGGATGAGTTGCGGCACTGATATGGACAGTTGCGGCACTGATATGGATAGTTGCGGCACTGATATGGACAGTTGCGGCACTGATATGGACAGTTGCGGCACTGATTGTCTGAACGTGAGTGAAGACTATCCCTTGACTTTTGGCCGTTTTTGTCGACGATAAGGCTCCGAGGTTTCTGGGCCGATTTGGATGAAATTTTGCAGAGATGCTTAAAAATACATGAATTTGTGCGTGACGTGCTCAAAAACTCAAAAAATTGTTTTTGATGTGTAGCTACCATTCAAATTTCACCACGACCAAACTTCTGATTGGAGGTCCAGTGTTTTTCCTTATGTCCAACAATGTGAAAGTGAGACCAACAATTCATTGGTTCCTCTCAATGACTAAATTTGTAGGCAGGTTAGGTGCCGTCTAGGTTTGGGTTTTGGTTAGGTAGGTTAGGTTGGGTAGGTGCCGTGTAGGATTGGGTTTTGGTTAGGTAAGTTAGGTTGGGTAGGTGCCGTGTAGGATTGGGTTTTGGTTAGGTAGGTTGGGTAGGTGCCGTGTAGGATTGGGTTTTGGTTAGGTAGGTTAGGTTGTGTAGGTGCCGTGTAGGATTGGGTTTTGGTTAGGTAGGTTAGGTTGGGTAGGTGCCGTGTAGGATTGGGTTTTGGTTAGGTTGGTTAGGTGCCGTGTAGAGTTGGTTTTTGGTTAAGTAGGTTAGGTAGGTTAGGTTGGGTAGGTGCCGTGTAGGACTGGGTTTTGGTTAGGTAGGTTAGGTTGGGTAGGTGCCGTGTAGGGTTGGGTTTTGGGCATCATGGTTCAAATGTTCTCACGTTCAGACTATAGACCATGGATATAATTCTTGGTCTTACTTATTACACTTTATAAGTTCAAATTTCAAATTTAGCACCCGCAGGGCCCACTAGTATGGATAGTTGCGGCAGTGATATGGACAGTTGCGGCAGTGATATGGATAGTTGCGGCACTGATATGGACAGTTGCGGCACTGATATGGATAGTTGCAGCACTGATATGGACAGTTGCGGCACTCATAGGAACAGTTATCCTCGGACGGATACTTTTTGGAGTATCAGTCCGAGGATGAGTTGCGGCATTGATATGGACAGTTGCGGCACTGATATGGACAGTTGCGGCACTGATATGGATAGTTGCAGCACTGATATGGACAGTTGCGGCACTCATAGGAACAGTTATCCTCGGACGGATACTTTTTGGAGTATCAGTCCGAGGAAGAGTTGCGGCACTGATATGGACAGTTGCGGCACTGATATGGGCAGTTGCGGCACTGATATGGACAGTTGCGGCACTGATATGGATAGTTGCAGCACTGATATGGACAGTTGCGGCACTCATAGGAACAGTTATCTTCGGACTGATACTTTTTTTGAGTATCAGTCCGAGGATGAGTTGCGGCACTGATATGGACAGTTGCGGCACTGATATGGACAGTTGCGGCACTGATATGGACAGTTGCGGCACTGATATGGACAGTTGCGGCACTGATATGGATAGTTGCAGCACTGATATGGACAGTTGCGGCACTCATAGGAACAGTTATCCTCGGACTGATACTTTTTGGAGTATCAGTCCGAGGATGAGTTGCGGCACTGATATGGATAGTTGCAGTGTTGAATTATCGTAATTAGATTTATTGACAATTAAATAGATTAAGTATAAAACATATAGAGAATATTATAAGAGTATAAGAACAGGTATAAATGTAAATAAACTCGGCAGACAACCACAGTAGGTAAAGCGAGGGAAAGTAAACAGCGTCAATAGACCTAATGAGGACAGAGGAGACAAGGTTAGTACTCACGGTAAAGTGTGGCACAACTCGAGAACTTACAGGTAAAATAAGCCTCAACCAGTTCGACTGTCAAGAGGCATTGTGAGGCTTGTTGCTTTTATACTACGAGGTTGGCTATGTCCACCGAGGCAGTGGTGACACTCATCTAACGGTCACTTCTTGCTAGTTAACGCGTTCTTGTCATTGGTCGTACTAGTCATGGCTAATACTTTCAACATGCAGCACTGATATGGACAGTTGCGGCAGTGATATGGACAGTTGCGGCACTCATAGGAACAGTTATCCTCGGACTGATACTTTTTGGAGTATCAGTCCGAGGATGAGTTGCGGCATTGATATGGACAGTTGCGGCACTGATATGGATAGTTGCGGCACTGATATGGACAGTTGCGGCACTGATATGGACAGTTGCGGCACTGATATGGACAGTTGCGGCACTGATATGGACAGTTGCGGCACTGATATGGACAGTTGCGGCACTCAAAGGAACAGTTATCCTCGGACTGATACTTTTTGGAGTATCAGTCCGAGGATGAGTTGCGGCACTGATATGGATAGTTGCAGCACTGATATGGACAGTTGCGGCAGTGATATGGACAGTTGCGGCACTCATAGGGACAGTTATCCTCGGACTGATACTTTTTGGGAGTATCAGTCCGAGGATGAGTTGCGGCACTGATATGGACAGTTGCGGCACTGATATGGATAGTTGCGGCACTGATATGGACAGTTGCGGCACTGATATGGACAGTTGCGGCACTGATATGGATAGTTGCGGCACTGATATGGATAGTTGCGGCACTGATATGGACAGTTGCGGCACTGATATGGACAGTTGCGGCACTCAAAGGAACAGTTATCTTCGGACTGATACTTTTTTTGAGTATCAGTCCGAGGATGAGTTGCGGCACTGATATGGATAGTTGCAGCCCTGATATGGATAGTTGCGGCACTGATATGGACAGTTGCGGCACTGATATGGACAGTTGCGGCAGTGATATGGACAGTTGCGGCACTCATTGGAACAGTTATCCTCGGACTGATACTTTTTGGAGTATCAGTCCGAGGATGAGTTGCGGCACTGATATGGATAGTTGCGGCACTGATATGGATAGTTGCGGCACTGATATGGACAGTTGCGGCACTGATATGGACAGTTGCGGCACTGATATGGACAGTTGCGGCACTGATATGGATAGTTGCGGCACTGATATGGACAGTTATCCTCGGACTGATACTTTTTGGAGTATCAGTTTGAGGATGAGTTGCGGCACTGATATGGACAGTTGCGGCACTGATATGGACAGTTGCGGCACTGATATGGACAGTTGCGGCAGTGATATGGACAGTTGCGGCACTGATATGGACAGTTGCGGCACTGATATGGACAGTTGCGGCACTCATAGGAACAGTTATCCTCGGACTGATACTTTTTGGAGTATCAGTCCGAGGATGAGTTGCGGCACTGATATGGACAGTTGCGGCACTGATATGGACAGTTGCGGCACTGATATGGATAGTTGAGGCACTGATATCCATATCAGTGCCGGCACTCATAGGAACAGTTATCCTCGGACTGATACTTTTTGGAGTATCAGTCCGAGGATGAGTTGCGGCACTGATATGGACAGTTGCGGCACTGATATGGATAGTTGCGGCACTGATATGGACAGTTGCGGCACTGATATGGACAGTTGCGGCACTGATATGGACAGTTATCCTCGGACTGATACTTTTTGGAGTATCAGTCCGAGGATGAGTTGCGGCACTGATATGGATAGTTGCAGCCCAGATATGGATAGTTGCGGCACTGATATGGACAGTTGCGGCACTGATATGGACAGTTGCGGCACTGATATGGACAGTTGCGGCACTGATATGGACAGTTGCGGCACTGATATGGATAGTTGCGGCACTGATATGGACAGTCATCCTCGGACTGATACTTTTTGGAGTATCAGTCCGAGGATGAGTTGCGGCACTGATATGGACAGTTGCGGCACTGATATGGATAGTTGCGGCACTGATATGGACAGTTGCGGCACTGATATGGACAGTTGCGGCAGTGATATGGACAGTTGCGGCACTCATAGGAACAGTTATCCTCGGACTGATACTTTTTGGAGTATCAGTCCGAGGATGAGTTGCGGCACTGATATGGACAGTTGCGGCACTGATATGGACAGTTGCGGCACTGATATGGACAGTTGCGGCACTGATATGGACAGTTGCGGCACTGATATGGACAGTTATCCTCGGACTGATACTTTTTGGAGTATCAGTCCGAGGATGAGTTGCGGCACTGATATGGACAGTTGCGGCACTGATATGGACAGTTATCCTCGGACTGATACTTTTTTTGAGTATCAGTCCGAGGATGAGTTGCGGCACTGATATGGACAGTTGCGGCACTGATATGGATAGTTGCGGCACTGATATGGACAGTTGCGGCACTGATATGGACAGTTGCGGCACTGATATGGATACCGTAAATTCTCGATTAACCGCCGCACTCTCGATTACCGCCGCTCTCAATTTAGCGCCGCACAAAAATGTACAGTGGAAGTTAAAAAGTGGGCGTGGTTTTGCCAAAAATTAAGGGCTGAAACGGATTAGCGCCGCGGCGGTTAATTGAGAATTTACGGTAGTTGCGGCACTGATATGGACAGTTATCCTCGGACTGATACTTTTTGGAGTATCAGTCCGAGGATGAGTTGCGGCACTGATATGGATAGTTGCAGCACTGATATGGATAGTTGCGGCACTGATATGGACAGTTGCGGCAGTGATATGGACAGTTGCGGCACTCATAGGAACAGTTATCCTCGGACTGATACTTTTTGGAGTATCAGTCCGAGGATGAGTTGCGGCACTGATATGGACAGTTGCGGCACTGATATGGACAGTTATCCTCGGACTGATACTTTTTTTGAGTATCAGTCCGAGGATGAGTTGCGGCACTGATATGGACAGTTGCGGCACTGATATGGATAGTTGCGGCACTGATATGGACAGTTGCGGCACTGATATGGACAGTTGCGGCACTGATATGGATAGTTGCGGCACTGATATGGACAGTTATCCTCGGACTGATACTTTTTGGAGTATCAGTCCGAGGATGAGTTGCGGCACTGATATGGATAGTTGCAGCACTGATATGGATAGTTGCGGCACTGATATGGACAGTTGCGGCACTGATATGGACAGTTGCGGCAGTGATATGGACAGTTGCGGCACTCATAGGAACAGTTATCCTCGGACTGATACTTTTTGGAGTATCAGTCCGAGGATGAGTTGCGGCACTGATATGGACAGTTGCGGCACTGATATGGATAGTTGCGGCACTGATATGGACAGTTGCGGCACTGATATGGACAGTTGCGGCACTGATATGGACAGTTGCGGCACTGATATGGATAGTTGCGGCACTGATATGGACAGTTATCCTCGGACTGATACTTTTTGGAGTATCAGTCCGAGGATGAGTTGCGGCACTGATATGGACAGTTGCGGCACTGATATGGACAGTTGCGGCAGTGATATGGACAGTTGCGGCACTCATAGGAACAGTTATCCTCGGACTGATACTTTTTGGAGTATCAGTTTGAGGATGAGTTGCGGCACTGATATGGACAGTTGCGGCACTGATATGGATAGTTGCGGCACTGATATGGATAGTTGCGGCACTGATATGGACAGTTATCCTCGGACTGATACTTTTTGGAGTATCAGTCCGAGGATGAGTTGCGGCACTGATATGGACAGTTGCGGCACTGATATGGACAGTTGCGGCACTGATATGGACAGTTGCGGCACTGATATGGATAGTTGCCGCATTGATATGGATAGTTGCGGCACTGATATGGATAGTTGCAGCACTGATATGGACAGTTGCGGCAGTGATATGGACAGTTGCGGCACTGATATGGATAGTTGCCGCATTGATATGAACAGTTGCGGCACTGATATGGACAGTTGCGGCACTCATAGGAACAGTTATCCTCGGACTGATACTTTTTGGGAGTATCAGTCCGAGGATGATGCGGCACTGATATGGACAGTTGCGGCACTGATATGGATAGTTGCGGCACTGATATGGACAGTTGCGGCACTGATATGGACAGTTGCGGCACTCATAGGAACAGTTATCCTCGGACTGATACTTTTTGGAGTATCAGTCCGAGGATGAGTTGCGGCATTGATATGGACAGTTGCGGCACTGATATGGATAGTTGCCGCATTGATATGAACAGTTGCGGCACTCATAGGAACAGTTATCCTCGGACTGATACTTTTTGGAGTATCAGTCCGAGGATGAGTTGCGGCACTGATATGGACAGTTGCGGCACTGATATGGACAGTTGCGGCACTGATATGGACAGTTGCGGCACTGATATGGATAGTTGCCGCATTGATATGGATAGTTGCGGCACTGATATGGATAGTTGCAGCACTGATATGGACAGAACTGATAAGAACTAAAACATAGACACACAGACAACAACAAAACATGTGCTTTTCTTATCAACTGATGATAAGCGCATGATGACATGTGAACACACTCATTAACAGTAAAAGTTTGACTGATAATGCACATAGATGGCGGTGGCGGTATGTTTATGCAATTCAATAGTGCCACGCAGATATTTTGCTACAGCCTTGCTCGAAAGTACTCAACTATCTTTGTATTTGAATCTTATTAAATTCGTGGCTGTGAAGACACATGCCCAACTGCTAGAAATTTATGTCAGGATTATTTTCCTAGTCCCGAGAATCATAATCTTAAAAGACATTAGCTATATTGTCAAAGGAACAGTCAGACATTGCCATTTTGGTGTACTCAATATTCCAATCTTTGTATTTGAATCTTATTAAATTCGTGGCTGTGAAGACACATGCCCAACTGCTAGAAATTTATGTCAGGATTATTTTTCCTAGTCCCGAGAATCATAATCTTAAAAGACATTAGCTATATTGTCAAAGGAACAATCAGACATTGCCATTTTAGAATGATTAGGTGACAAAGTTTTTAACTGTCAAATGCTAATTTTTTGATTCGATGTTCACATTTGTTCCACTATCTAAATTGGGTGTTGGCTGCGTGGAAATAAGATCCACGTTGTCCAAAGTGTTGGAAATAGGTTAGGTTCATCCTATTTCCAATGCTGCAACTCCACAATGTGTTGACTGTGGGAGAGAGCACAGTGTGTGTTTGTTTTTTAAACCCCATTGGTCGAGGTAGTGTAAATGTTGTCCTAAATTGTTCATTTGCGAATGATTTAAGAGATCCACTTTCTAAATTGGGTGTTGGCTGCGTGGAAATAAGATCCACGTTGTCCAAAGTGTTGGAAATAGGTTAGGTTCATCCTATTTCTAATGCTGGACAGTTGCGGCAGTGATATGGACAGTTGCGGCACTCATAGGAACAGTTATCCTCGGACTGATACTTTTTGAGTATCAGTCCGAGGATGAGTTGCGGCACTGATATGGATAGTTGCGGCACTGATATGGACAGTTGCGGCACTGATATGGACAGTTGCGGCACTCATAGAACAGTTGTCTCTCGGACTGATACTTTTGGGAGTATCAGTCCGAGGATAGTTGCGGCACTGATATGGATAGTTGCGGCACTGATATGGACAGTTGCGGCACTGATATGGACAGTTGCGGCACTCATACGGAACAGTTATCCTCGGACTGATACTTTTTGGAGTATCAGTCCGAGGATGAGTTGCGGCACTGATATGGACAGTTGCGGCACTGATATGGATAGTTGCGGCACTGATATGGACAGTTGCGGCACTGATATGGATAGTTGCGGCACTGATATGGGTAGTTGCGGCACTGATATGGACAGTTGCGGCACTGATATGGATAGTTGCGGCACTGATATGGACAGTTGCGGCACTGATATGGATAGTTGCGGCACTGATATGGACAGTTGCGGCACTGATATGGACAGTTGCGGCACTGATATGGATAGTTGCGGCAGTGATATGGACAGTTGCGGCACTCATAGGGAACAGTTATCCTCGGACTGATACTTTTTGGAGTATCAGTCCGAGGATGAGTTGCGGCACTGATATGGACAGTTGCGGCACTGATATGGATAGTTGCGGCACTGATATGGACAGTTGCGGCACTGATATGGATAGTTGCGGCACTGATATGGATAGTTGCGGCACTGATATGGACAGTTGCGGCACTGATATGGACAGTTGCGGCACTGATATGGATAGTTGCGGCACTGATATGGACAGTTGCGGCACTGATATGGACAGTTGCGGCACTGATATGGACAGTTGCGGCACTGATATGGATAGTTGCGGCACTGATATGGACAGTTGCGGCACCGATATGGACAGTTGCGGCACTGATATGGACAGTTGCGGCACTGATATGGACAGTTGCGGCACTGGATATGGATAGTTGCGGCACTGATATGGACAGTTGCGGCACTGATATGGACAGTTGCGGCACTGATATGGACAGTTGCGGCACTGATATGGATAGTTGCGGCACTGATATGGACAGTTGCGGCACTGGTATGGATAGTTGCGGCACGGATATGGACAGTTGCGGCACTGATATGGATAGTTGCGGCACTGATATGGACAGTTGCGGCACTGATATGGAACAGTTATCCTCGGACTGATACTTTTTGGAGTATCAGTCCGAGGATGAGTTGCGGCACTGATATGGACAGTTGCGGCACTGATATGGATAGTTGCGGCACTGATATGGATAGTTGCGGCACTGATATGGACAGTTGCGGCACTGATATGGATAGTTGCGGCACTGATATGGACAGTTGCGGCACTGATATGGACAGTTGCGGCACTGATATGGACAGTTGCGGCACTGATATGGACAGTTGCGGCACTGGATATGGATAGTTGCGGCACTGATATGGACAGTTGCGGCACTGATATGGACAGTTGCGGCACTGATATGGACAGTTGCGGCACTGATATGGACAGTTGCGGCACTGATATGGACAGTTGCGGCACTGATATGGACAGATGCGGCACTGGATATGGATAGTTGCGGCACTGATATGGACAGTTGCGGCACTGATATGGACAGTTGCGGCACTCATAGGAACAGTTATCCTCGGACTGATACTTTTTGGAGTATCAGTCTGAGGATGAGTTGCGGCACTGATATGGATAGTTGCGGCACTGATATGGATAGTTGCGGCACTGATATGGACAGTTGCGGCACTGATATGGACAGTTGCGGCACTGATATGGATAGTTGCGGCACTGATATGGACAGTTGCGGCACTGATATGGACAGTTGCGGCACTGATATGGACAGTTGCGGCACTGATATGGACAGTTGCGGCACTGATATGGACAGTTGCGGCACTGATATGGACAGTTGCGGCACTGATATGGATAGTTGCGGCACTGATATGGACAGTTGCGGCACTGATATGGATAGTTGCAGCACTGATATGGACAGTTGCGGCACTGATATGGACAGTTGCGGCACTGATATGGACAGTTGCGGCACTGATATGGACAGTTGCGGCACTGATATGGATAGTTGCGGCACTGATATGGACAGTTGCGGCACTGATATGGACAGTTGCGGCACGGATATGGATAGTTGCGGCACTCATAAGAACAGTTATCTTCGGACTGATACTTTTTGGAGTATCAGTCTGAGGATGAGTTGCGGCACCGATATGGACAGTTGCGGCACTGATATGGACAGTTGCGGCACTGATATGGACAGTTGCGGCACTGATATGGACAGTTATCCTCGGACTGATACTTTTTTAACTATCAGTCTGAGGATGATTTGCGGCACTGATATGGACAGTTGCGGCACTGATATGGACAGTTGCGGCACTGATATGGATAGTTGCAGCACTGATATGGACAGTTGCGGCACTGATATGGACAGTTGCGGCACTGATATGGACAGTTGCGGCACTGATATGGATAGTTGCGGCACTGATATGGACAGTTGCGGCACTGATATGGATAGTTGCGGCACTGATATGGACAGTTGCGGCACTGATATGGATAGTTGCGGCACTGATATGGACAGTTGCGGCACTCATAGGAACAGTTATCCTCGGACTGATACTTTTTTAGAGTATCAGTCCGAGGATGAGTTGCGGCACTGATATGGATAGTTGCAGCACTGATATGGACAGTTGCGGCACTGATATGGACAGTTGCGGCACTGATATGGACAGTTGCGGCACTGATATGGATAGTTGCGGCACTGATATGGACAGTTGCGGCACTGATATGGACAGTTGCGGCACTGATATGGACAGTTGCGGCACTGATATGGACAGTTGCGGCACTGATATGGATAGTTGCGGCACTGATATGGATAGTTGCGGCACTGATATGGACAGTTTCGGCACTGATATGGATAGTTGCCGTACCGATATGGACATTTGCCTCACTTATACGAACAGTTATCCTCGTACTGATACTTTTTTGAGTATCAGTCTGAGGATGAGTTGCGGCACTGATATGGATAGTTGCAGCACTGATATGGACAGTTGCGGCACTGATATGGACAGTTGCGGCACTCACAGGAACAGTTATCCTCGGACTGATACTTTTTGGAGTATCAGTCCGAGGATGAGTTGCGGCACTGATATGGACAGTTGCGGCACTGATATGGACAGTTGCGGCAGTGATATGGACAGTTGCGGCACTCATAGGAACAGTTATCCTCGGACTGATACTTTTTTGAGTATCAGTCCGAGGATGAGTTGCGGCACTGATATGGATAGTTGCGGCACTGATATTGCCAGTTGCGGCACTGATATGGACAGTTGCGGCACTCATACGAACAGTTATCCTCGTACTGATACTTTTTTGGAGTATCAGTCCGAGGATGAGTTGCGGCACTGATATGGATAGTTGCAGCCCTGATATGGATAGTTGCGGCACTGGTATGGACAGTTGCGGCACTCATAGGAACAGTTATCCTCGGACTGATACTTTTTGGAGTATCAGTCCGAGGATGAGTTGCGGCACTGATATGGACAGTTGCGGCACTGATATGGATAGTTGCGGCACTGATATGGACAGTTGCGGCACTGATATGGACAGTTGCGGCACCGATATGGATAGTTGCGGCATGATATGGACAGTTGCGGCACTGATATGGATAGTTGCGGCACTGATATGGACAGTTGCGGCACTGATATGGACAGTTGCGGCACTGATATGGATAGTTGCGGCACTGATATGGACAGTTGCGGCACTGATATGGATAGTTGCGGCACTGATATGGACAGTTGCGGCACTGATATGGACAGTTGCGGCACTGATATGGACAGTTGCGGCACTGATATGGATAGTTGCGGCACTGATATGGCCAGTTGCGGCACTGATATGAATAGTTGCGGCACTGATATGGACAGTTGCGGCACTGATATGGACAGTTGCGGCACTGATATGGATAGTTGCGGCATTGATATGGATAGATGCGGCACTGATATGGACAGTTGCGGCACTGATATGGATAGTTGCGGCACTGATATGGACAGTTGCGGCACTCATAGGAACAGTTATCTTCGGACTGATACTTTTTTTTGAGTATCAGTCCGAGGATGAGTTGCGGCACTGATATGGACAGTTGCGGCACTGATATGGACAGTTGCGGCACTGATATGGATAGTTGCGGCACTGATATGGACAGTTGCGGCACTGATATGGACAGTTGCGGCACTGATATGGACAGTTGCGGCACTGATATGGATAGTTGCGGCACTGATATGGACAGTTGCGGCACTGATATGGACAGTTGCGGCACTGATATGGATAGTTGCGGCACTGATATGGACAGTTGCGGCACTGATATGGATAGTTGCGGCACTCATAGGAACAGTTATCCTCGGACTGATACTTTTTGGAGTATCAGTCCGAGGATGAGTTGCGGCACTGATATGGATAGTTGCGGCAGTGATATGGACAGTTGCGGCAGTGATATGGACAGTTGCGGCACTGATATGGATAGTTGCGGCAGTGATATGGACAGTTGCGGCACTGATATGGACAGTTGCGGCACTGGAATGGACAGTTGCGGCACTGATATGGACAGTTGCGGCACTGATATGGACAGTTGCGGCACTGATATGGATAGTTGCCGCATTGATATGGACAGTTGCGGCACTCATAGGAACAGTTATCCTCGGACTGATACTTTTTGGCGTATCAGTCCGAGGATGAGTTGCGGCACTGATATGGATAGTTGCAGCACTGATATGGACAGTTGCGGCAGTGATATGGACAGTTGCGGCACTCATAAGAACAGTTATCCTCGGACTGATACTTTTTGGAGTATCAGTCCGAGGATGAGTTGCGGCACTGATATGGACAGTTGCGGCAGTGATATGGATAGTTGCGGCACTGATATGGACAGTTGCGGCACTGATATGGACAGTTGCGGCACGGATATGGATAGTTGCGGCACTTATATGGATAGTTGCGGCACTGATATGGACAGTTGCGGCACTGATATGGATAGTTGCGGCACTGATATGGACAGTTGCGGCACTGATATGGACAGTTGCGGCACTGATATGGACAGTTGCGGCACTGATATGGACAGTTATCCTCGGACTGATACTTTTTGGAGTATCAGTCCGAGGATGAGTTGCGGCACTGATATGGATAGTTGCAGCACTGATATGGACAGTTGCAGCAGTGATATGGACAGTTGCGGCACTCATAAGAACAGTTATCCTCGGACTGATACTTTTTGGAGTATCAGTCCGAGGATGAGTTGCGGCACTGATATGGACAGTTGCGGCACTGATATGGACAGTTGCGGCACTCATAGGAACAGTTATCCTCGGACTGATACTTTTTTGAGTATCAGTCCGAGGATGAGTTGCGGCACTGATATGGATAGTTGCAGCACTGATATGGACAGTTGCGGCAGTGATATGGACAGTTGCGGCACTCACAGGAACAGTTATCCTCGGACTGATACTTTTTGGAGTATCAGTCCGAGGATGAGTTGCGGCACTGATATGGATAGTTGCAGCACTGATATGGACAGTTGCGGCAGTGATATGGACAGCTGCGGCACTCATAGGAACAGTTATCCTCGGACTGATACTTTTTTGAGTATCAGTCCGAGGATGAGTTGCGGCACTGATATGGACAGTTGCGGCACTGATATGGATAGTTGCGGCACTGATATGGACAGTTGCGGCACTCATAGGAACAGTTATCCTCGGACTGATACTTTTTGGAGTATCAGTCCGAGGATGAGTTGCGGCACTGATATGCATAGTTGCAGCACTGATATGGACAGTTGCGGCAGTGATATGGACAGTTGCGGCACTCATAGGAACAGTTATCCTCGGACTGATACTTTTTGGAGTATCAGTCCGAGGATGAGTTGCGGCACTGATATGGACAGTTGCTGCACTGATATGGACAGTTGCGGCACTGATATGGACAGTTGCGGCACTGATATGGACAGTTGCGGCACTGATATGGATAGTTGCGGCACTGATATGGACAGTTGCGGCACTGATATGGATATTTGCGGCACTGATATGGACAGTTGCGGCACTGATATGGATAGATGCGGCATTGATATGGACAGTTGCGGCACTGATATGGACAGTTGCGGCACTGATATGGATAGTTGCAGCACTGATATGGACAGTTGCGGCACTCATAGGAACAGTTATCCTCGGACTGATACTTTTTGGAGTATCAGTCCGAGGATGAGTTGCGGCACTGATATGGACAGTTGCGGCACTGATATGGATAGTTGCGGCACTGATATGGACAGTTGCGGCACTGATATGGATAGTTGCAGCCCTGATATGGATAGTTGCGGCACTGATATGGACAGTTGCGGCACTGATATGGACAGTTGCGGCACTGATATGGATAGTTGCGGCACTGATATGGATAGTTGCGGCACTGATATGGACAGTTGCGGCACTGATATGGATAGTTGCGGCACTGATTTGGATATTTGCGGCACTGATATGGACAGTTGCGGCACTGATATGGATAGATGCGGCACTGATATGGACAGTTGCGGCACTGATATGGACAGTTGCGGCACTGGAATGGATAGTTGCAGCACTGATATGGACAGTTGCGGCAGTGATATTGACAGTTGCGGAACTGATATGGACAGTTGCGGCACTGATATGGATAGTTGCGGCACTGATATGGACAGTTGCGGCACTGATATGGACAGTTGCGGCACTGATATGGACAGTTGCGGCACTGATATGGATAGTTGCGGCACTGATATGGACAGTTGCGGCACTCATAGGAACAGTTATCCTCGGACTGATACTTTTTGGAGTATCAGTCCGAGGATGAGTTGCGGCACTGATATGGACAGTTGCGGCACTGATATGGATAGTTGCGGCACTGATATGGACAGTTGCGGCACTGATATGGATAGTTGCGGCACTGATATGGATAGTTGCGGCACTGATATGGACAGTTGCGGCACTGATATGGATTGATGCGGCACTGATATGGACAGTTGCGGCACTGATATGGACAGTTGCGGCACTGGAATGGATAGTTGCAGCACTGATATGGACAGTTGCGGCAGTGATATGGACAGTTGCGGCACTGGAATGGATAGTTGCAGCACTGATATGGACAGTTGCGGCAGTGATATTGACAGTTGCGGAACTGATATGGACAGTTGCGGCACTGGAATGGATAGTTGCAGCACTGATATGGACAGTTGCGGCACTGATATGGATAGTTGCGGCACTAATATAGACAGTTATCCTCGGACTGATACTTTTTGGAGTATCAGTTTGAGGATGAGTTGCGGCACTGATATGGATAGTTGCGGCAGTGATATGGACAGTTGCGGCACTGATATGGACAGTTGCGGCACTGATATGGACAGTTGCGGCACTGATATGGACAGTTGCGGCAGTGATATGGACAGTTGCGGCAGTGATATGGATAGTTGCGGCACTGATATGGACAGTTGCGGCACAGATATGGACAGTTGCGGCACCGATATGGACAGTTGCGGCACTGATATGGATAGTTGCGGCACTGATATGGATATTTGCGGCACTGATATGGACAGTTGCGGCACTGATATGGATAGATGCGGCACTGATATGGACAGTTGCGGCACTGATATGGACAGTTGCGGCACTGGAATGGATAGTTGCAGCACTGATATGGACAGTTGCGGCAGTGATATTGACAGTTGCGGAACTGATATGGACAGTTGCGGCACTGATATGAATAGTTGCGGCACTGATATGGATAGTTGTGGCACTCATAGGAACAGTTATCCTCGGACTGATACTTTTTGGGAGTATCAGTCCGAGGATGAGTTGCGGCACTGATATGGACAGTTGCGGCAGTGATATGGACAGTTGCGGCACTGATATGGATAGTTGCGGCACTGATATGGACAGTTGCGGCACTGATATGGACAGTTGCGGCACTGATATGGATAGTTGCGGCACTAATATAGACAGTTATCCTCGGACTGATACTTTTTGGAGTATCAGTTTGAGGATGAGTTGCGGCACTGATATGGATAGTTGCGGCAGTGATATGGACAGTTGCGGCACTGATATGGACAGTTGCGGCACTGATATGGATAGTTGCGGCACTGATATGGATAGTTGCGGCAGTGATATGGACAGTTGCGGCAGTGATATGGATAGTTGCGGCACTGATATGGACAGTTGCGGCACTGATATGGACAGTTTGCGCACTGATATGGATAGATGCGGCACTGATATGGATAGTTGCGGCACTGATATGGACAGTTGCGGCACTGATATGGATAGTTGCGGCACTGATATGGACAGTTGCGGCACTGATATGGATAGATGCGGCATTGATATGGACAGTTGCGGCACTGATATGGACAGTTGCGGCACTGATATGGACAGTTGCGGCACTGATATGGATAGTTGCAGCACTGATATGGACAGTTGCGGCACTCATAGGGACAGTTGTCCTCCGGACTGATACTTTTTGGGAGTATCAGTCCGAGGATGAGTTGCGGCACTGATATGGATAGTTGCGGCACTGATATGGACAGTTGCGGCACTGATATGGATAGTTGCGGCACTGATTTGGATATTTGCGGCACTGATATGGATAGATGCGGCACTGATATGGACAGTTGCGGCACTGATATGGACAGTTGCGGCACTGGAATGGATAGTTGCAGCACTGATATGGACAGTTGCGGCAGTGATATTGACAGTTGCGGAACTGATATGGACAGTTGCGGCACTGATATGAATAGTTGCGGCACTGATATGGACAGTTGCGGCACTCATAGGAACAGTTATCCTCGGACTGATACTTTTTTGAGTATCAGTCCGAGGATGAGTTGCGGCACTGATATGGACAGTTGCGGCACTGATATGGACAGTTGCGGCACTGATATGGATAGTTGCGGCACTGATATGGACAGTTGCGGCACTGATATGGACAGTTGCGGCACTGATATGGACAGTTGCGGCACTGATATGAATAGTTGCGGCAGTGATATGGACAGTTGCGGCACTGATATGGACAGTTGCGGCACTGATATGGATAGTTGCGGCACTAATATAGACAGTTATCCTCGGACTGATACTTTTTGGAGTATCAGTCCGAGGATGAGTTGCGGCACTGATATGGATAGTTGCGGCACTGATATGGATAGTTGCGGCACTGATATGGACAGTTGCGGCACTGATATGGACAGTTGCGGCACTGATATGGATAGTTGCAGCACTGATATGGACAGTTGCGGCACTGATATGGACAGTTGCGGCACTGATATGGACAGTTGCGGCACTGATATGGATAGTTGCAGCACTGATATGGACAGTTGCGGCACTCATAGGAACAGTTATCCTCGGACTGATACTTTTTGGAGTATCAGTCCGAGGATGAGTTGCGGCACTGATATGGATAGTTGCGGCACTGATATGGATAGTTGCGGCAGTGATATGGATAGTTGCGGCACTGATATGGATAGTTGCGGCACTGATATGGACAGTTGCGGCACTGATATGGACAGTTGCGGCACTGATATGGATAGTTGCGGCACTGATATGGACAGTTGCGGCACTGATATGGATAGTTGCGGCACTGATATGGATAGATGCGGCACTGATATGGACAGTTGCGGCACTGATATGGACAGTTGCGGCACTGATATGGACAGTTGCGGCACTGATATGGATAGTTGCAGCACTGATATGGACAGTTGCGGCACTGATATGGACAGTTGCGGCACTGATATGGACAGTTGCGGCACTGATATGAATAGTTGCGGCACTGATATGGATAGTTGTGGCACTCATAGGAACAGTTATCCTCGGACTGATACTTTTTGGAGTATCAGTCCGAGGATGAGTTGCGGCACTGATATGGATAGTTGCGGCAGTGATATGGACAGTTGCGGCAGTGATATGGATAGTTGCGGCACTGATATGGATAGTTGCGGCAGTGATATGGACAGTTGCGGCAGTGATATGGATAGTTGCGGCACTGATATGGACAGTTGCGGCACTGATATGGACAGTTGCGGCACTGATATGGATAGTTGCAGCACTGATATGGACAGTTGCGGCACTCATAGGAACAGTTATCCTCGGACTGATACTTTTTGGAGTATCAGTCCGAGGATGAGTTGCGGCACTGATATGGACAGTTGCGGCACTGATATGGACAGTTGCGGCACTGATATGGATAGTTGCGGCACTGATATGGACAGTTGCGGCACTGATATGGATAGTTGCGGCACTGATATGGACAGTTGCGGCACTGATATGGACAGTTGCGGCACTGATATGGATAGATGCGGCACTGATATGGACAGTTGCGGCACTGATATGGACAGTTGCGGCACTGATATGGATAGTTGCGGCACTGATATGGATAGTTGCGGCACTGATATGGATAGTTGCGGCACTGATATGGACAGTTGCGGCACTGATATGGACAGTTGCGGCACTGATATGGACAGTTGCGGCACTGATATGGATAGTTGCGGCACTGATATGGACAGTTGCGGCACTCATAGGAACAGTTATCCTCGGACTGATACTTTTTTTGAGTATCTGTCCGAGGATGAGTTGCGGCACTGATATGGACAGTTGCGGCACTGATATGGATAGTTGCGGCACTGATATGGATATTTGCGGCACTGATATGGACAGTTGCGGCACTGATATGGATAGATGCGGCACTGATATGGACAGTTGCGGCACTGATATGGACAGTTGCGGCACTGGAATGGATAGTTGCAGCACTGATATGGACAGTTGCGGCACTGATATGGACAGTTGCGGCACTGATATGGATAGATGCGGCACTGATATGGACAGTTGCGGCACTCATAGGAACAGTTATCCTCGGACTGATACTTTTTGGAGTATCAGTCCGAGGATGAGTTGCGGCACTGATATGGATAGTTGCAGCACTGATATGGATAGTTGCGGCACTGATATGGACAGTTGCGGCACTGATATGGATAGTTGCGGCACTGATATGGATAGTTGCGGCACTGATATGGATAGTTGCGGCACTGATATGGACAGTTGCGGCACTGATATGGATAGTTGCGGCACTGATATGGATATTTGCGGCACTGATATGGACAGTTGCGGCACTGATATGGATAGATGCGGCACTGATATGGACAGTTGCGGCACTGATATGGACAGTTGCGGCACTGGAATGGATAGTTGCAGCACTGATATGGACAGTTGCGGCAGTGATATTGACAGTTGCGGCACTGATATGGATAGTTGCGGCACTGATATGTACAGTTGCGGCACTGATATGGATAGTTGCGGCACTGATATGGACAGTTGCGGCACTGATATGGATAGATGCGGCATTGATATGGACAGTTGCTGCACTGATATGGACAGTTGCGGCACTGATATGGACAGTTGCGGCACTGATATGGATAGTTGCAGCACTGATATGGACAGTTGCGGCACTGATATGGACAGTTGCGGCACTGATATGGATAGTTGCGGCACTGATATGGACAGTTGCGGCACTGATATGGATAGATGCGGCACTGATATGGACAGTTGCGGCACTCATAGGAACAGTTATCTTCGGACTGATACTTTTTTTGAGTATCTGTCCGAGGATGAGTTGCGGCACTGATATGGATAGTTGCGGCACTGATATGGATAGTTGCAGCACTGATATGGACAGTTGCGGCACTCATAGGAACAGTTATCCTCGGACTGATACTTTTTGGAGTATCAGTCCGAGGATGAGTTGCGGCACTGATATGGATAGTTGCGGCACTGATATGGACAGTTGCGGCACTGATATGGACAGTTGCGGCACTGATATGGACAGTTGCGGCACTGATATGGATAGTTGCGGCACTGATATGGACAGTTGCGGCACTGATATGGACAGTTGCGGCACTGATATGGATAGTTGCGGCACTGATATGGACAGTTGCGGCACTGATATGGACAGTTGCGGCACTGATATGGATAGTTGCGGCACTGATATGGATAGTTGCGGCACTGATATGGATAGTTGCGGCACTGATATGGACAGTTACGACACTGATATGGATAGTTGCGGCACTGATATGGACAGTTGCGGCACTGATATGGATAGATGCGGCACTGATATGGACAGTTGCGGCACTCATAGGAACAGTTATCTTCGGACTGATACTTTTTGTGAGTATCTGTCCGAGGATGAGTTGCGGCACTGATATGGACAGTTGCGGCACTGATATGGATAGTGGCGGCACTGATATGGATAGTTGCGGCACTGATATGGACAGTTGCGGCACTGATATGGATAGTTGCGGCACTGATATGGACAGTTGCGGCACTGATATGGACAGTTGCGGCACTGGAATGGATAGTTGCAGCACTGATATGGACAGTTGCGGCACTGATATGGACAGTTGCGGCACTGATATGGATAGATGCGGCACTGATATGGACAGTTGCGGCACTCATAGGAACAGTTATCTTCGGACTGATACTTTTTTTGAGTATCTGTCCGAGGATGAGTTGCGGCACTGATATGGATAGTTGCAGCCCTGATATGGATAGTTGCGGCACTGATATGGACAGTTGCGGCACTGATATGGACAGTTGCGGCACTGATATGGATAGTTGCGGCACTGATATGGATAGTTGCGGCACTGATATGGACAGTTGCGGCACTGATATGGATAGTTGCGGCACTGATATGGATATTTGCGGCACTGATATGGATATTTGCGACACTGATATGGACAGTTGCGGCACTGATATGGATAGATGCGGCACTGATATGGACAGTTGCGGCACTGATATGGACAGTTGCGGCACTGGAATGGATAGTTGCAGCACTGATATGGACAGTTGCGGCAGTGATATTGACAGTTGCGGCACTGATATGGATAGTTGCGGCACTGATATGTACAGTTGCGGCACTGATATGGATAGTTGCGGCACTGATATGGACAGTTGCGGCACTGATATGGATAGATGCGGCATTGATATGGACAGTTGCTGCACTGATATGGACAGTTGCGGCACTGATATGGACAGTTGCGGCACTGATATGGATAGTTGCAGCACTGATATGGACAGTTGCGGCACTGATATGGACAGTTGCGACACTGATATGGATAGTTGCGGCACTGATATGGACAGTTGCGGCACTGATATGGATAGATGCGGCACTGATATGGACAGTTGCGGCACTCATAGGAACAGTTATCTTCGGACTGATACTTTTTTGAGTATCTGTCCGAGGATGAGTTGCGGCACTGATATGGATAGTTGCGGCACTGATATGGACAGTTGCGGCACTGATATGGATAGTTGCGGCACTGATATGGACAGTTGCGGCACTGATATGGATAGATGCGGCACTGATATGGATATTTGCGGCACTGATATGGATATTTGCGACACTGATATGGACAGTTGCGGCACTGATATGGATAGATGCGGCACTGATATGGACAGTTGCGGCACTGATATGGACAGTTGCGGCACTGGAATGGATAGTTGCAGCACTGATATGGACAGTTGCGGCAGTGATATTGACAGTTGCGGCACTGATATGGATAGTTGCGGCACTGATATGTACAGTTGCGGCACTGATATGGATAGTTGCGGCACTGATATGGACAGTTGCGGCACTGATATGGACAGTTGCGACACTGATATGGATAGTTGCGGCACTGATATGGACAGTTGCGGCACTGATATGGATAGATGCGGCACTGATATGGACAGTTGCGGCACTCATAGGAACAGTTATCTTCGGACTGATACTTTTTTGAGTATCTGTCCGAGGATGAGTTGCGGCACTGATATGGATAGTTGCAGCCCTGATATGGATAGTTGCGGCACTGATATGGACAGTTGCTGCACTGATATGGACAGTTGCGGCACTGATATGGATAGTTGCGGCACTGATATGGACAGTTGCGGCACTGATATGGATAGTTGCGGCACTGATATGGATATTTGCGGCACTGATATGGACAGTTGCGGCACTGATATGGATAGATGCGGCACTGATATGGACAGTTGCGGCACTGATATGGACAGTTGCGGCACTGGAATGGATAGTTGCAGCACTGATATGGACAGTTGCGGCACTGATATGGACAGTTGCGGCACTGATATGGATAGATGCGGCACTGATATGGACAGTTGCGGCACTCATAGGAACAGTTATCTTCGGACTGATACTTTTTTTGAGTATCTGTCCGAGGATGAGTTGCGGCACTGATATGGATAGTTGCAGCCCTGATATGGATAGTTGCGGCACTGATATGGACAGTTGCGGCACTGATATGTACAGTTGCGGCACTGATATGGATAGTTGCGGCACTGATATGGATAGTTGCGGCACTGATATGGACAGTTGCGGCACTGATATGGATAGTTGCGGCAGTGATATGGATAGTTGCGGCACTGATATGGACAGTTGCGGCACTGATATGGACAGTTGCGGCACTGATATGGATAGTTGCGGCACTGATATGGATAGTTGCGGCACTGATATGGACAGTTGCGGCACTGATATGGATAGTTGCGGCACTGATATGGATAGTTGCGGCACTGATATGGATAGTTGCGGCACTGATATGGACAGTT
>JAKIJQ010000514.1:0-39228 GCA_023373905.1 Rhizoglyphus robini | reverse complement strand
ATTCGTCCTGCTACTGTGGCTGAGAATCCCTCTCCACCAGTAATGTCCGCCCATGTTGAAACAGTTCCACCTTGCATTCTGCAAGGGTGTGACGAAGTTCCAGTTGTAATAGTTGAACCTTGCAGTCCGCAAGGGTGTGATGAGGAAGTTCAGAGTGATATGCCTGAATCTTTCCGAGAATCCGTTTCCGTTCCTGATCCTGTGAGCTTCGCCTCCGAGATCAGTCCTGATGTTCCTATAGTGGCGGATGACCCAATTCTCCCCACTCACAATTTGATTGTCGATAACGAGTTGGTTGAACCACCCTCGGTCCCAACTCAATCCCTTGATTCTACCGTTGTTGTTGGTAGCGATATTCCTCAACAACCACCTGTTCCTTCACTTCCACTCGATTATGATTCAGTGGTTAGTCACAAATTGACTGAACCAATTCCACTTCTTCCCACTGTTCCCGAGGATGAGTCGTCCACTCCCTCCGGTGTGATCAATCCGTGTTCTTCCCCTTCGCTTGATGCTAGTTCCGTTTCTTCTCAAGCTGATTTCCTTTCCGAGTTCCGAATTCGTCCAATGGTTGAGCCGTTGTGCCCCATTGTGAAATTTAATGATCCCAAGACTTCTGCGGTTATCCGACAGTCATTGGTTGATGTTTTCGTTGTTCGAGAAGCAATCCGTCGCATTTTGCACGGGTTTGTACTTTCACTCCTTGCATTCTGCAAGTGTGTGACGTTGATCTTTGACCGTGGGAAATCGTTTCAACGGTGGAATTGTAACGTTCGAGAGTGGTCAGGTGTCCGAATGGCGACTGACACTGGAGAATCTAAGAGTGCGCAGCACATCCCTGATGTGTCGCTGTGTACTTTATTGTACCGTTTAGACCGGGACAAGGGCGATGAACTTTGTCTCAACATTAATCCTAGTTGATCCGAACATTGCGAACTTGGAAATTGCCGCGCTACTAACTCCCTTTTTCCAGTTTGCTCTTTTCCCCAATCATCAACTTAGGTTGATCACACAACACAATACACACTTTGTTGATCACCATTCCACACACACAGACTATCTTTTCTATCCTTGTTTGTCAATTCTTTTCTCACAAACAATTACACAACTATTATTATTGTCCTTTACATTATCCTTTTCAGCGTTCCAATTGTCACTCGAAAAGGATGTAAAGAGGGTGTGATGTAAGATACCTCGCCTGTTCGGTATCTTGTATTCTGTAATTTATTGTACTTTTGTATTTTAATGTACGGTGAGCGGTTGTTTCTTGGGTCTGTCGGTCCAGGCAACTGTGTTTTTGTTGTTGTTGTTATTGTTGTAACCCTCCGTGCCGTGCTGCCTAATCATCGTGCCTGTCCTCCCTCCGCCGCCTTGCGTCATCCTTCATCATCGTTTGGCGCGCTCTCACTTCCCCCCACTGTCCTGCTGATGCCTTCTACAACGAGCGCACTAAGAAGAAAAGGCGCGCAAACAAGTCTCGCGCGCGCGGGAAAAGAACGCGCTCTGGCCCTGCTCGCTTCAGCTCTAGAAGTCAACTGTCGAAGACGAAGCAACCAATCAAATCGCAGCGTTGGCCGCGCTGGGCGGAGTTTCGTGTTTGTGATTTGGTGGTGTCGTATAAAAAGCAGCCGCACGGAGAGGCCTCTTGTCTTGTGTTTTTGGATGTCGTCCTGCACAGTCCAACCGTCTTTTGTTTTGTCCTTGCGCAGCGAAAGTCCACGTATCGCTGTGTGTTGTCGGTCTCACCAAGAAGCCTTTGATTGCGACTTGGGATAGAACTGCTCACCAGTACATTATCGTTTTTTTATCGGAATAAAGTTTGCCGTTTCACCCGTATTCTGGTCTTATTCCCCTTATTCATCGCGTTTGGGCTCGTTCCGGAATCTTCCCCTGAGAACCAGCACCTTTCATATATATATGTTGTACTTTTGGTTCTAATTAACAATTCGCACTTTCACAATCAAGATATAAATCCAGAAATATCTTTATTAATATCTGTTCAAATTCTTTTTACAAAATGAATATTATTTTATAAAGGTTTACTTACAGCAGAATTACATTTTTGATTATAAACTTGTGTTCTGTTTGGATGGTTTGTTCTAACTCTAAACTTATCACACACAGTCAAGTGTAATGAACTGCTGTTCAGATGTTAATTATAATGATGGCGAATTTTTTTGCTAAAAATGTAATTCATTAAAGTTATCAAGTGATTAAAGTATAATTCTGTTCTGAACTGTTTGTAGCCATTTTTCTGGGTTCAAATTCTTGCAGAATAGTATTGACTTTTATTATTTTTGAGGATTCAAATCTCACTAAAATTGTCATATCAACTATATTGCTTGGTTAAGCCTCAAGTTCTAAATGACAGATATTCTCAGCCGCCTGATTTTTTATTTAAAGAACATCTCAAACATATTACCTAAGTGATAGTTTTCTTGTTTTCATCATTCCCAAGCGCATTTTCTTGTTTCAATCATTTACAAGCGCAAATAAAAAATCTATCATTTTAATCTTGGATTTTAAAAAATATATTTAAACCATTTTCAGTTTGAAATACTTTTGATATAGAATTAATTTTTCAAAGAATAAATTCATTGTACAGTCAAAAACATTCAAAAAAGTTGAATTTATACCCCAAAGATTAAATTCAAAAGCATTGTTCGGTCATGAAAGTACCTAGAATGTAATGTGTAACGTTTTAAGGTGTAAAAGCAAAATACTTCAAAACATAAGCAAGTAAATGAAGAAACCAAGAATAGCTTCACAATAGATTGCGTACAGACTATCCATTCAGTTGAAAGTATACGTAGATATCTGTGAAAGTTTCTTAAAAAATAAAATAATTTAGATAGAAATGCGAATATTATCGATACAATATCACTTACATAGTAATACACACAGCATACAGCACAGAATATCCAACTGTTGTTGTTTGCCCAAAAATGATCTATTCATGAATCATGATATTATCATTGATACCCAAATACACAGATTGATGGAGTGATACGAATAATTCCATGATAACTCATGAGTAAATCTAATACAACAAACAAAAATATAGAGTAGATCAAATCAGAGAAATCACTAAAAAATCTTACCAAATATCAAAACAAAAACAGCTGATCGATGCGAGAACGATGTTTTGATTGTAGCACTGAATTGATCTGATTTAGAGATTGAGTGTCGAGGGCTAGATGTTGAATGTCGTGATGTTATGGTGATGGTTGACCAATTGATATGATCGGTTAATTATGGATGAGGAGAATACAATTCCAAATAGTAACAAAGTGAAAATCACAACAAACAGTACATAAACACGTATACACAGAGCGACATGAACAAGACTCAAAGCACACGGATAAAGATTGTTGGGCCATATTGCCACCGAGATTGCTTTGAATTGATCCACAAATGTCACAAAACACGATATCTCAAAGAAATGGCCAAAAGCCGCTCACAAACATCAAAACAAAAACAGCTGATCGATGTTTTGATTGTAGTACGAGTTAAGTTGAGAGCGCTGAGATGTTCCATGCAACCAGGTGATGACGATAAAATGTTTCGTGAATTGATAGGATAGGTAACATTGTGGATAATGAAAAAGTATGATTAAAAACAATAACAAAGTGAATACACAACTGACAACACACAAAATCGTCACCCAAACACGTACAGACAGACAGGTTTGTTGATGTTGTGAAATAGGCTCGAAACAGAAGAATAAACGTTTCTGGACCACATAGCCACCGAAGTTGCTCCGAATTGACCCACAAATGTCCCAAAACACGAGATCTCAATCACAACAACACACGTAAAGCAGTGTTTACACTGCTGAAAGTAGACCTGCAGACATGCTCTGCGGGAGATTAGCAATGTGTTCAGAAAATGCACATAAATACAGTAAAGCCCATGAAAAAAGTCCGTTCATATAACTTATAACTCTACACTGAACTCTACGGTCTTACTTTTCACTGTACTCCGCCAACTCCTTCTATTTTGTGTGCAACGCAGAATGGTATGATTTTTTATGGGCGCTAGTGCCCTCCAATGTTTTATTGGGGAAAAGCGTCACTCAACACAGCCAAAATCATAAAAAATCTATAATATGGTGATAATTATTTCATTTAAAAAAATTTCATTCCTTACAGGTAACATTTAAATTTAATTGATAAAAAGGATACTAGCTAAGGTAATGGATAAAATGGTATTAAAAATACAAATTTAAAAGTGTTACAATATCTTTTATTGGGAAAAAAGATTTCAAATTTAAAGATACTCTCCATTAAATTAACAAAATGATCAAATCATTTTAATCGATAAAGTCAATTGTCGTCCATTATTAGCGGCGACATTTCTAATTTGCACGATGATTTCCAGTTTTGATTTGTTTGATCAGTTGAATTCAAATAACATTGAGATTTATCAACAGCAACACAACAAGATAGACCAAACGAAACAAAATAGTTAAGAAAAATTGTCTGGACATGGCTTCTTTCAATTGAGCTGGACTTCAGATATGAACTAATCAAAAAGTATCAATTTAGAGAACTTATATGTCATTCAATGGACTGGACTTATTATAATCGAAAGGATACACGATAACGAGCAGGAAATTAATCATCGATTTTAGTGAAATCTGTCTGTAAATTGATGCACAAAATAACTGATAAAACTTATTAGTAATGATTTTTATGTGAGTCACCTGTAATGTGTTTTATGTTTAAATTTTAGATTAGTTTGTAAAAATCTGAAATCAACAAGATTCATTTGTTTATAATGCAAAATAATGTCAATAAGCAAATAATATTTCACATAGAATTTGAAAGAATCTCTCCTTTAGGCAGATACTTAAAGTCTTCCTGTCCAAAGTTAAAGCAACACTGCTGATGGGCAGACAGACCAAAAGCAGCAAAGTATGGTCTCGAGTAGAATTGAAAATTCTCCTGAAATTTGACCAAATTTCTAATGTAAATGATCTCTCCATTGAGATAAAACACAAATCTCGATTTGTCCACATCAATCAAGCAGCCCATCACATCACCAACTTTCCATGTGGGCAGTGTCGCAATGTGTAACCGTCTGTCGTTGTGCCACAAACAACTTTGATACAGATCGAGACAAATGACAAATCTTTCTACATCTCCCACGTCCAGTGTGGCCCAACCAATTTTCATCGAACCACTTGTCAGTAGAATTGTCTCGAAAAAATGTGCTCCAGAAGTGAATGAAATGTTTGATCGGAACATTTCAGTTTTAAAATCTTCTCGAATTGATATTTGATCACTGGAGAGAAGATAAAATTTTACTGAACCATCAGAATTTAGTGAAGAAATTGAAGTTGCTTGAGAATTTAGACTTTCCAAGAACGAATTTGCACAGAAACTGATTTGATACTTTGAACATTCGAAATTTTTCTTGTAAACATCCGCAACCGAACATCTTTTGAAGTATTCAGCGTATTTCGAAAGAATTTGAATCAAATTTGCATTATTCAGCATATGAACTCGATTCGCTTCGCATTGTGATAACATTTGAAAGCAATTGACAGCAAACAATTGAGTCCAATGATTTTGATTTTGTTTGAGAGTTTGCAGTAACATTGAGCACACTTCAATGTACAAATCTTGAGGATGAATCAAAGTTTGTTGTTGATTGTTGTTTTGTAGGCAAATGAAAGTGTTTCGAATCATCAAGAACAGCACAATGCACACATTTTGTCTTTTGCGATCGTTCACTTGATTTGCCATCAGTGGAATGGAGACAAATGCGTTCATGAGTGGAATCAACTGTATCGATGACCATTCGCCAATGTTTGGTGTTGAGTAGTGCTCAATCCAACCGACTAGAATGTCGAGTCGACTCTCATTCATCTTCATACTCGATCCTAACAATCGGACAATCGAATGATACAGTCGAAGTCGACCATTGTCTTGGTTAATTAAATTTGCAAATTTTTCTAGCAAAATTACATTGAAATACTCTTCATCGTAATAATCATTGGCCACTTGATCCTCCAGTTCGTTGATCCATTGATCATAGTCGAGTTGTGTCTCATCCTGCTCGAATCGATGCCAAAGTTGATCTTTCGCTCTGATGTACTCGAGACAATATCGATTTGCATTCTCATTTGTTGCTGAATGAAAATCACTGTACTCGTGTGCATGTTTCGGTGGTGGAAATGCAAATGGTTTCTGTCCAAAATTGAACAAACATTGCTGATGAGCAAACAGAGAGACTGCTGCGAAGTATGGAGGTGGGAAATTGGTGATGAAATCTATTTTGTCAAAATTGTCAATTGGATGACCGTTGAGATAGAAGGTCAATTGATGCTTGTCCGAGTCGAGCAAACATCCCAGAACATCTCCAGCCTGCCATCGAGGCACATTTCTGAGTGGCACAGGTCTTCCATGCCAAATCCATCGATTGTGCCCATCGAAGCCAATCGACTGACAATCATCGCCTAGATGTTTGTATTCTGCCAATTGACACGCTCCACTCGCCCATCCAACTCTCATCTGTCCACTAGTGAGCAGTGTGATCTCATAAAAGTAGACACCACAAAGAAAGGCAAACGATGAACGAACAAACAAACAGTGGAATGAATCATCTTCACATCGAACTGACAGTCGATCGGGTGATAGCTTTACAGGTGGGAAATGAAGTGGCAGACTGTGCAACAGATTTGTTGGCACTAAAATGTGCTCCAAAGTCCATCGAGCACAGAAGCTCACTTGAAGACGATAGACCGACAAGTTGGAGTTGGGCAGCAAATCTGGATTCAAATCTGTGGCTAATTTTGAAAATGAATCGACGATTCGTTTACGAAAATTTTGATTCAAATCAAATTGAATTATATTGACTAATCGACATTCAACCCCAATCATCGCGTACAGAACAGTTTCCATTCGTTTGGACTGTTCAATGATTCGCATCAAATAGTCGAGTATCTGATCACTGATCGTTTGTTTCATTGAATGCGCACAATATTCTAGTAGAATCAACATAATCAAACACAAGTTTTGGTGAATGACATTGTCGAATGTGCTCAAATCACCACTGAGGATTGGTTGAATCATTTGGATAAACTTGCATAAAACTCCCGTTTTTGAAACGTTCGGCTCCATAAAGTAGAGCTCGAATAGATTGTTATAGTAAATGTACAAATCTTGTTTGAATTGACCATTTCCCATTAGATTGATCATTGATTGACTCAGTCGAAGAATGCCTTGTTCACATTTGATCGTTTCACTATTGGCCATTCCACTTTCAATTAAATTGAAACGCCTATTTGGTTTTGTCAAAATGGACTCAGTGAGCACTTTATCGAACTCATCTTGAGTTGCATCACTGAAATGAGCAAACACTTTACGAATGAACACAAATGTCGGTTCGAGTAAACGATAAATTCGTGCATTTTCATGTGATTCTGTATGAGCATCTTTGTATCGAATACCACGAGGAGGATGTTTGAAGGTGTTCTGACCGAAATTGAAGAAAACTTGTTGGTTGTATGAAGTTAGAGTTACTGAAGCAAACCAATTGTGCGATTCAAAGTGAGATTCAGTTTGAGTGTAAATTGTCACTCCATTGAGGTAAAAGACAAATTTGTATGCTTCGAGATCGACCAAGCATCCAACCACATCGCCAATTTTCCACTGAGCAACATTGTCCAGCCTTATCGCATCACCATCATACCAAATGCACATTTCATGTCCATCAAAACCAATCGAACGTTTGTTATCATCTCCAAGTGCACAGCGAGAATCGACATACGATTTACCTTTTCGACTACACAAACCAATTCGCATCGATCCATTCGCCTGTAAGATCACTTCGTAAAACTAAACATTCGAATTGATTGCAAACTCAGATCGAACAGTGTAGGGTTTGGTGGTGGTTGTTTGAAGTCGAGCAGACAATCCTTCAGGGCCCAATTTGATTGGAGACAAATTGGTGGTTTGCTTGGTAAAGTTTGGTGAAGATAATGCAACAGAGTTGAGATTATTATTGCCATCAAAAATAGAGCAAAGTGATTTGACTGAAGTAAACGATGATAAAATGTCTTCCATTTTGTAATGAACAGCTATAAGAATTGTGTATGCAAACTAAAGTACAAAATGTCAATTCGTTTTCGTGCTTTATAATAGAGACTAGAATCTCAAAAATTTTCGTGACCCGACCCGGCCCGTGACCCGGCCCGGAATTTTGACCCGGCCGGGTTGACCCGGTCTAAAAAACCGGGTCAACCCGGAATTTTGACAGGATTTATTTCTCTTCTTAAGTTTATGTATTAGATTGTATCTAAATGAACTTTTATATGTCAAAACAATAAACAAAATTTATTTATATGCGCATACTACTGAATCTTTTAGGAAAACCAGACTTTATAAAAAAAACTCTATGTAAAACTTGAGAAACTTGTGCAATGACCTTACTTGATCCATTTGAATGGTTCCATCAATTTCTCATTCCGTTGTATCAGTTGGTCGAAATGTCTTAGCTAATTAGTCTCATCAGTTAGTGAGACACTTCCATTAGTATTATCAAACAATTCATTAATTAGTCGCATTAGTTAGCAGCAGCATAGTACCACGTAACACGGACACGATCAAGAACTGATTTGGACAGTAAAGTGATAACAGAGACGGTTTGTTCGAATGGAGTTAAACTATGCGCAATGCGCATATTCAGATGTGTATTGATATCTAATTTAGAAAACTGATAACAGGTGACATCAGACATAAACGTTCGATTTCTACTTGGCGCACGAGAGCCATTTCTATAACTGCACACTACAATTTAGAAATCGTTTACTTTTGTCATGTTCTAAGTTGAATGAACAGACTTAAGCTATACGCGCTCGTATTTATTTGCAAAACCTCTACCGAGTTTACTTTTATTCCAAGTTCTACAAGACATCACCAAAGAACGACTGTTTCCTCGTGAATGCAATCATGGCTGACGATTTCTCAAAAAATGATCTCCTCCGTAATCCGGACAGAATCGATGCAAGCCAGTTCCGTGATCCGAACATTGTCAAACAAGACAAACTGCTCCAAATAGAATCTAAACTTCCAGAACGCTTGACTCGTGACGAAATGAAGTATCTTTTGGAGAACAAAAGTAAAGTGATTTTGTTTGAAGAACCAATAAAGAAATCGAAACCGGAGGTAATTTTCTACAAACTTAGCAATCAAAATTTCTATTTCTATATTAGTATAATCCGATACTTTATATTTTTAAATTTGTTTCTATTAAAATTTAATAACTAAATTAATCTAAACATTTTAGAATTGGACAAATTATCACGAAATTGTTTTTAAGAACTCTTCCGGAGAATTGGTCAAAATGGACTATGCCATTTGCAAGCTTTGCCAACAAAACAACAAACTCGCTTTCTACTCATGTCGAAGCTCAAAAGATGGTTTGAAAAATATAATAGAACACTCGAAATCAAAGCACTCCAATGTATCTACTGCATCAAGCCACAGTTCATCTTTGCCGAATGTACTTCAGAAGTTTGTAGAACGGAAACTCCCGGAACAAGAAAAGGAGAAAATCACTAATGCTGCCACTGTTGGATTAGCCATTGCCAATCGACCTTATCACATGCTCCAAGATCCAGGCATTCTACTTTGGATTAAAGCAATCTCAAATGCATCTACTCGTGGTCCCATTGATCTACTTAGCGCAGTCTGCCATCAATCAACACCTCCGAAGAAATTAAAGACTATTGTCCCACAAGGCTTTGAAGAGTTGAAACAAATTCTTTCAGATGTTCCTGGAGTGAGTATTACATCTGACCACTGGAAAGATGTAGTTCAACGAACTTTCTTATCATTCACGGTCTCATATTCGGATATGCAAAACGAATGCATCATCACTCGATTTATTGCACTCGAAAAAGTCTTGAAGAAAACCCACAAAGAAACTAAGGTGAAGACAGCAGAAATTTTGAACAAATTTGAGGTTATCAAGAAGGAGACTTTTACTACTACCGATAATGCCATTGCTACAGCATTTGACCCGTCTAAACATGCTAGTTGTATTCGACACAACATTGCACTCTTCCTACATGACGCATTTTACAGCGATACTAAGAAAACAAAACGTACCCTTCAATCTTCCGAACCTAAATTGTGGGAAGCTTTCACCAAATCAAAATTTGAAACTAAAGTAACAAGTAAGTTTAAAAATATGTATGGAAATCAACTTGATGTTTATGGAGAAGAAGCCAAAGACGAATTACGAATTATTTTGCGACAAATCATTATTTGCAAATCACTTGTAAGCATATTTTGAATGTTATTTTTTAATTGTTCAATTCAAATATTTATATTTTAGGTTCGTCATATCAAGCATGCCGGAATTGAACTCAAAGGCAAGACATTGAAGCAGGAAGTTAATGTCAGGTGGGACACTCTTCACGACATGATCGAGTCAATCAACCAAGGGCAAACAGAGATTCGAACCTTCAACGGAAAACCTAAAGAAATGATTGACATGATTGACTTTACTGTTCTGAGTCAATTTCAAAATTTTCTCTTACAATTTCGCACCATTGGGTTGAAACTTAGTTACCAGACGAAACCTACAATGACATATGTGGTTCCTTTGAGTCTAAATTTGTACAATTTAATTGAAAACTGTCCTTTGTTCAAGCATTGTCATCCATTTCTCATGACACTTTTTAAGAAGCACGTCATCGATCGCTGGACTAATGTTCACTTTTGTTCTGCAATCTTTAGCCCACTTGGATTTACTTCATGGAAGTCAGAAATGCAAAAACATTACAGATTTGACGAGGACTATGAGTTCAAAGTTCAAAAAGTTCTTCTTGAATTTGACGCCAGGAACAAGCCTTCAAGCATCGTTGATGAATCTAATTCCCAATCGAAGGACAACATCTCGATTCAGAAAAATCGTCCGTTTAGTTCTCAACTGCTTCCATTTGGTGCCACTAAAAGTGATTTGATTAACCCAACTTCAACACTATTTAAAGTTACAGAAAAGTCCATTTGGGATGAATTTATTGAGTATCAAGACAGGCTTCCCCAAATATTTGCCAAATATTATGACCAAGAAAAAGGTACAGAAACTCATAGCCTTTTTTATGTTTGGAAAGATTTAAAGCCAACTTTTCCTAAATTGTACAAAGCATCAACCTTTTATTTGTGCATTCAAGCCACCAGCATAGCAAGTGAACGGATCTTTAAAAGAAGCAAGATCATGATCTCTCCTCTCTCTAATAGAATTTCGGTGACAACAGTGAGCAACAAAATGTTTGTTAATCAAAATCCAGATTTGTTCGCTTTTCGAGTTCTCGACCAAATTGGAGAAAAAGCAATATGAGCTTTTACAAGTACATCGCTGAAGAAGTGTCAAAGAAGGCTAGCCAAGAAATGAAGCAACTCAAATTGCTTGAAGATAGACACGAAAAAGGAGAAATTCCCGAAATAGTAGAAGACGAACCAACAGGTGTAGACTTTTCAAGTGATGATTTCGAAGATACTAGTTTGCCTGACGAAACTGTTGGCGAGGGAGAAGAAACTGCGACTAACGAAGGTGATGACGAAGAAATGGAGAATGATGACCAGGATGGAGACGAGATTCTCGATGAAGAAGATGACATGGACATGGATGATTAGGTTTTATTATAATTTCATAATAATCTTTACACATTTGTAAACTCACAATTTAAATCATATACAATAATGTAATTGTAATATTAATAAATTATCATTAGATTATTAAATCTAGCTACCTTCAATTGTGTACTAATTCATATACATGTACCAGTGATCAATTGATCAAGTCATAACTTAACAAGATGAGAGTGAACTTGCTCAATATTATTCAAGAACCACTCAACTTGTATAATGATAGTCCGTCCATCTAATTGTGGGAACTATATTTGATGGGCGCCATGGCATTTGGTATAATTTGGTATAAAAAAATAATATTTTCCAAAATTTTGACCCGGACCGGGTCAAATTCCGGGTCGACCCGGAATGACCCGGTCCGGGCCGGGTCAACCGGGTCGGCACTTTCTAGTCTCTACTTTATAATGTTGCAAACAAAACTTCTCATTAATGCAGCAACTCGCACCTGAAAATATTTCATAAATTCTTGAAAAGAAAACGAAAGAATGTTTCATCTTTTCTGGCAAGGCATTGATTGATTGATTTGATTAATATTGTGTCAATGTTAATTAACAATGAGCAATCATTATGATGGTCATGTGCATTTCAACTTGTTACACTTCACATGTGTCTCTCAGTGTTTATCAAAACTGGTTCACTTGGTGCACAAATTGTACATAATACAGAGAGATGCTATACATAGTCAACTCAAACCAAGCCAAACAAGGTGGACAGAATGACAAATTCCGAGAAAAATGTTATCTAGACAACAACAACTTTCTTCTTCTTCTTTTCGTATGAACTTGCTGCATGATAAGTGACTGGACTGTGATAAGAGACACTGTTTGGTTGTTTGTGCGTTCAATTTGTATATTTGATAGACAGAAAAAGTCTGTGCAGCCAGTAGCTCTGATAACAGACACAAACACCAAATAACGCATTTCAATTCATTTGTCCAATCCTATTCATATTTTTCAGAAAATGGTGCACTTTAAAGTTGCTATTGAACTGAAAAGAACTGTTACGGAAAATGAATTAGGCTTAATTACTTTTTGTAAATAGTAACAGAATCTTCAATTTATGGCAGATTTTAATATGTGATTTCTATGTGAGCACATTATTGCAGGTTATTGCATTTATATGCCATTTGCCGGAATTTCCAACTTAATGTTTGATTTTCTTTGGGTTTGGCTCAAAATTAAAAAAGTTTAGTTTTTATTAGGCATTTTTTCAAAAATATTCAAATTGAAATTAAGTCAAATTGAATATAAGCGAAGCGATGACACACTATTCATAGTTTTAAAACCAAATTGCATCATAAAACAGTTATTTTATGAATATAATCGACCACATCATTTCTGTGTTTATTTTTAGCTAAATCTATCACACTTGAATCGTCACATGTTTTCGTGTTCAATGGCAGCATCACAAGATACTTGACAATGTGCAACCGTCCAAGATGAGCAGCATGATGAAGTGGTGTCCAGCCTTGGTCGTCTTCAATTTGGCCCATGTCGAGATCAGTTTTGTGATATTTATTGACCAACTGTTTCACCAACTCCAACTTGTCATCAATCACTGCACTTTGAATCATCTTTTGAGCCAAATATTTGCTCACTTCGGTTTTGTTCAGTTGAAGTGATAAATCTAGAGCAGATTCATTTTGCTGTGTTTGAGCAAACAAATCAGCATTTTTCTTTATCAAATATTTTATTCTTGATAAATTACCATACGCAACAGCTTCGTGCAACATTGTCCAGTGGTTTTGGTTAATCTTTGCATTGATCAGATACTTTGCCGTCTCGAGATGATGATTGCTAATTGCTAGATCTAGTGCAGTGTCACCTTGCTCATTGTGAGCTGTGATGTTCAGATGGGAATATGCTGAATTTTCGATTAATTGTTTGACTATTTCCAAATGACCATTGTGTGCTGCATGATGCAGTGCAGTCCAACCATGCTCATCAATACGACCAGTAGCAGTTGATGCAGATTCTGTAACTGAAACTAACATTTGAGTTACTGAATTTGGAAGATTTTCACTTTTAGACAGATTCATTGTCGTGTTTTGACAATTGAACGTCTTTGAATGAAGACCAAATGCAATTTGAGTTAGAAACACAAGAACAAAAAACAAGCCGAAGCAAATCATAAGTAGCAATAATAAAATAATTTTCAATTGTTGTTTGTTGCTTATTAGACAACAAGATTTGGTGATACGATTTTCTGATACTGTTCCATCAGGAGAAACAATTTCTTCGAGTTGAAAGTTGTAAATTCGTTTGACCATGATGATAAAGTTTTATTTGTCTTATTGTAGATTTGAAGTGCAATTGATATATTTTATACACAAGCAAAAGGAAATCGATCGATTCGAAACGAATCAAATACGATTACTAAAATAACTGATTTAATCAAACATTTGTGATTCATGTAAAGATGAGTCACCATCCTGCCACGATTTAAGGCAACACTTGAGTTGTCTTGTGATGACTTTGTCGACAGCAAATTGAAGGAGATAATATGAACACAGTTTGGTTTTATTTATGTATCCGTAATCTGTGTAATGAGTCGTATGGTAGCTAGCATCGATGACAATTTCATGGTAATTGACTGCTGGTTTGATATATTGCACTACTTATCACTAATACGATGATGATTTCATTCAAAGCGATGTCAATTTACGTATTACTGTAAATAATGTCACGTTTTTATTTTATAAAAAGTTTTTACAGAACAAAACTTATTACGTAACCACATTCGTTTCCTCCGTAATAACTTTTGAACGATTCATAATCGGAACGTACTCATTACTAATTGCCAATGATGAGGCACCAACATCGTCCCTACTTTTTTCTTCTTCACATGAAATTTCATCAACCGAATGCACCGTTTCGTCGATCTGATCATAGTAATGTTCGAGCGATTCCCGTGAATAGCGAACACTAAATTTTCTAGCTTCTTGAGATATTTGTTCACGTTTCTTTACTTTTGAAATCTCCAACAAAATGTAACCGACTGCAAAAAGAAAAACTAGTAGTAGGACTAGGATTGTGATTGTAAAAACTAAGACAAAATTAATTCAAAGAACTTAAATAAATTTCAGAATACTTACTCCACATTGTCGTTGATGTATTTGGATCTGCCTTATAATTCTTGGAAGCTTTATCGTTACTTGAAGTATTGTGTTCAGGAATCTGGTCTAAAGCCTCATTTAGCTTATTAATCTCGAATCTCTGGCAAATTTCTTCAATGATTGAATTTTCCGATAATTCTTGTGCCTCATCACATTCGTGTTCATGCTCAATCAGATCGACCGTTTCATAAACTCGAACCCAATCAATCAAAAAGACAGGACATTTCCAGTCGAGCACTGAATCACTGTTTGGAATTGAGTGTTCACTAGTTTTCCTTCCACCAACTTTGATCTGAATCACAATCTGAAATTTGTCCATCGAAGAAAGATTAATTTGTGGTGACACTTTTGAGTATTGATCGTCAAAGAAGAATAGAATCACTCCAGTAGAACTCATTTCAATTCCATATGTATGAAAGTGATTGACCACATCGACTGTATTGTCCGAATTGATCGATTCCACCGGTTCAGCTCGAAACTTGTTCCCCTCGAAATGTCCAACGTTTCTTTTGATATTAATCGACTCTTGACTGTTGCACGCAATTTGAAGTAGATTTGATCGTTTGTTGTGGACATTTTGAAGATACAGACAGGTTTGAATGTAATCACCAATCGGTTGTTTGGCTCGTATTTCAAATCGAGTTCGAGAGTCAGGCCTAAAGTTTGTCTTGGAAACAATCGTAACACCAGTGAAATTGTGTTCAAGAAATTTCTCACGATTTGCACGTAAAATCAAATAGTCATTTGATAGATTAACGTTTGATTTTATACTGCAACTCACTTGTGCCATACTGTGAACAGTGTCGTAACAGTCCTTAACCATATCATGATGCACATTCCATGAATTCAGAGAAAGATTTGTTTGAAAGTTGTCTTGCCAAACAAGTTTCCAAGTTTGAGAAAACAATTTTTTGAAACAAGAATTCTCTGAAGCATTTGCAATCGAATTTATTCGATTTATGTTGCTTAAAAATAAATAAGACAACCACAAATGCAAAAGTGTCATAATTTTGATATACCAATGATTCATAAATTGTTATATTTAAAAAACTGTCAAACTTAAATGTAAATAAAAAAATTAAACAGCTTATGTGTATGTCAACTAACTTAAAACCAAAAAGTTCAGGATGTTTTCTGTGATATTTTCTGAATATCTATTTTTAACGTCAATTCTTATCTCATGTAAAAATATGCACAAAACAAGTCTCTTTACTGAACAATCACAATTGCATTTCCTAACATTTTGGTACAACATGCACAACATCCTGCTTTTTAGAGAATAACTTGAGATCAATGAATGATTTAGTGCTTTAATGCTTTAAACAGTTCAAAACTTGCCAACAAAATTTAAAAGTTGACCAACAAATTGTTTACAAACATGAATCAAGACTTAAATCAAACTGAAATTGCCATCTCAAATATAGAAGAACGAAGTACTAATGAAGATGGATGTAGTGAAGATGAAACTAGTAGAGTAGAAGAGCTCATTTGCCATACCAAAAACGAAATCATTCCTCCAAAGTCATTTCAACACGAAGTTCGACCAATGCGAGATTTGTATTTGTTTCTCATAAAACCAAACATCTTGCTCGAATGTGATGGCGACAGTTCAGTGGCTGTAATCAATCAAATGCTGCGGGTAAGTATACTTGAATTGCATTGCATGGTATTGTATTTCCACACTCTCTTCTAATATGTCACTAAAAAGCTATTTCGTGGTACACTGTCTCGAAATGTGCTTGACGAGGCTATGGCCCAAATCTTTGCTAAAGACATTGGCATATTTCAACTGTCAAACGTACTTCAAAATGTTTATGTCACCGCGGATCAGCAGTACTTGCACGATCCATCTTGGATGTGCACTTAGTAAGACATACATGTAACATGTTCACAAATAGTATTTTACTGTGAAAACTTGAATTTTCAGTGCCTCTATCAGTCAACTACAGACTCGTCATGTTGCCATTGCCCGCCTTAAAAAGCCAGCCAACTTTGGACTAACACTGAGTGCAGTTCAGTTTGTCATTTTGGTTCTTGTTCCCGTCAATGAGGTTGATTTGTCTTTTTGTTAAATAATTATTACTTTATATTATCTATCTTTTCTCTTCAATAAACACAAAACAACACAGAAAGCTTCCAAAAATGCATTCGAAATTGCACGAACCTTTTGCACACTTTTCTCTGAGTCATCCCTTCGAGCCGACCTGCTGACTTGCGTCGATGAAGCTCGATTCTGTGCCTTACTGGCCAGAACTTCTAAGAATCTCTTGTCGGAACGTGACAGTGGCATGATTTCGGAGCAAGATCCAAACCTTGAAAATCCTCAATTTAGTTTCACAATCGGAAAAGGACTTGTGGAAAATTTCAAACGGCGAATCAAACATTATCCAAGTGATTTTATAGATGGTGTAGTTGGACGCAACACACTCCTCAAAGTTAGTGCCGCAACTTTGTCACTATTTTTCGCATGCATTCTGCCCTGTGTGGCATTTGGTGTGGTTGACGCGAACAACACAAACCACACCATTGGTCCGAAAGAGGCACTGCTCGGTCAAGCCATCGGTGGTCTAGCATTTGCGATCTTTTCAGGCCAACCACTAGTCATTATTGCCACAACTGCGCCACTTTGTCTCTACACCCACGTGGTCTACACCATTGCACTTCGGTTGAATGTCAACTTTCGTGACTTGTTTGCCGCGGTTGGCCTGTGGAATGGCTTCTTTCTACTTCTGTACACTTTGTTTGATGCAAGTGAATTGATGCACTTCTTCACTCGGTCGACTGAGGAAATATTTGCAACATTCATTTTCTTTGCTTTCACAAGCGATGCCATCAAGCAGTGTGTCCAAAGTTCGTTACATGCAGTATAATATTGTCGTTCAACTGTAAGATTCTTTCATTTATCCAGGCTTTCACACATTCTACTGTTTCCCAAATACAACAGAAACACATTTGGATGAAACTGCGATTGGAATTTGTTCGGCAGATAAAAGCATACTGTTCCTCTTTTTGATGCTCGGAACTGTGGCTTTGGCAATACTGTTATATAACTTTAGCTCAACGTAAGTACAATTAGGTTTATTTTGGCAATTGCGTAACATTTAATCTATCAAGGCCATATCTGTGTCCGTTGTTGCGAGAGACATTGGCCGACTATGCACTTCCATTGGGAGTTATCACCTTTAGTCTAATTGGATCAATCGCTTTTCGAGATGTTGGACGTAAGCGAAAATAAGTAAAATTCGGATTCCAATTTGATTTTTGTTTTAATTAGCTGAAGTGTTCGATGTTGGCTTGGACCATGGAATCCACCTGAATTTTGCCAATTTGAGCACTATGAATTCTATTCAAGCAATTCTGCTCTCATTGGCACTTGGTCTGTCTTTGTCGATTCTGTTTTTCATTGACCAGAATGTGTCCGCCGCACTGGTGGATGCACCGTCGAATCGACTACAGAAAGGCACTGCCTACCATTGGGATCTATTTGTGGTGGCCATTCTGAACATATTCCTGTCACTGCTTGGTCTGCCCTGGATGCACGGCATCCTGCCACACTTGCCAATGCACGCTCGTGCTTTGGCAGACGTTGACAAGCTAAAAGACGCAAACAATTCTGACGGCACAATTGAACAGGTGGTAGTTCGTGTTCGCGAGACTCGAGTCACAGGCATTCTCATTCATGTTTGCATCGCTCTGGTGGCCACTCTCGGACTGTCTCTCGTCAAAACAATTCCGGTGGCAGTTCTGTCCGGTTTGTTGTTGTTCTGTGCTGTGAACACATTGCGCAACAATTCACTCTATGAACGTATTCTTTTGATGTTCACACAACAGGCAAGTGAAAACAGTGTCAACTGTGTATTCTGTCCAAGCTAACTTTCATTTACCACTATCACCCCAAACAGACCTCCTACCCAGCAAGTCATTGTTTGCGTTATTGTTCTCAACGAATTGTGCACCAATTCACATGCGTTCAAGTACTTCAACTTGCAGTGATATGTGCTTTTGGTTTTGTGCCGGTCGACTATGTTCAATTGGTCTTTCCCATTGTTATTGCTCTTTTGATTCCCATCAGGTAAAAATCATTTTCGGATTTATCGTACTAACTTTTTATTAATCGTATGCTCTTTGTATGTTCTCTTTGGATAGATGGCTAATTTTGCCACGAATGATTAAGGAAAAGTATCTTTCCATTATTGACAGTAAACACAGTTGATTCAAATGTAAATTTGCACTGTCAAATAAGTTTTTAAACGTGTGGAGACATTTTGTGCTGAAGCAAAAACAAAAATTGTCTGAATAAATTGAAATCAAAATTGTTTCATAATTTCTACAATTGTGCAATAGTGTCACATTTTTTCTTGGAAAAGAACAAATTGAATTTTCATGTTCAGAATGTTTATGAAAGTGCATTTTTTGTTGTTTTTTTAAACGTTTGTTCAAAGAATTCTTATTTACAGTAAAACATGCATAAACAACAAGTTTATTTATTGAACGATGCTAATTATTGCATTTCCTAACACTTTGGGTACATTTTTTCAATCCCTCAATCAGTTATGCTCGCCAAAATTGAGCAAACAAATTATCACAACAATATGAAATAAATCTGAATATCCTTTTAGAACACACTGAAATAACTGGCACAACATTTTGCTTTCAGAGTTGAGCTTAACATAAATTGAGATTCACCAATTAATTTATTAGGCAAAACGATTTACATACGAACAGAACTCGATGCTTCAATGCCTGAAATAAGATTACTTTCACTGTAGGACACTGTCGGCAGTCGAGCAAGACGAATCTGTTCCCATCTCACCAAATGATAAGTGACAAAGCACACGAGCACAATCAACAGTACGAATATGCCAATCAATGGATAAATCACTGAAACATTGTCACTTTTAGCCATAATAGAACGTAATTCAGTGCAAATGTCATCTCGGGTTGTGTCATTGGTGTCTTGGGTAAATTTGCACGGTGACAGTCCGGACGAGTTTGACACATTTTGATACACTCGAATGTAGTCGACAATCAGTGCGGGACAGTCCCAAACGAGATTCTCAACATTGTCCGGAATTGGTGCCATTGGAGAAAACAATTGACCACCAACACCAATTTGCAGTACAATTTGATGAAATTTGCCCATTTTTGCCGGATCAAATGTTATAGGAACACTAGCAATTTCATCATAGAAAAATTGAACAACAGTTTCATTCCATTCGAGCACATAAAGATGAAACTTCTGCAAGTCCGCTTCCATGCCCAAGGCCTCAAAATCGATGTCCCTATCAAACTGTTCTTTGGTGTTCAGAAATATTTCTCGATGGATCTTAGGTTCCTGTAGGTTGGACAGCATATCAATTTGACCAAACTCTGGCCAAAATGATTGATTCGAGTTGAATGTGTAGATGGAAGGACGAATCTGTGCTCCAATCGGCATCGAAGCTCGAATCTCGTAACGGCCATGACTGAAATCTGCTTTTTTGGACATGATGGTCGAGCCAGTGTAGAAGTGTTGATTGTACTTCTCATACTTGGCACTCAAAACTAAATTGCCCGACTTTGTTTGAGCATTCTTGTCAACACTGCAACTCACTTGCTGAAGACCATTCGCTATGGAATATAACAATTAAATTATGAACATGTAAATTAAATTTAAAATGGTAAAACGAAGTTAATGAACAAAAAACAAACTTGAACAAAAGACTCCTTCGTTCACCACCAACCAATCGTCATTTAATTTCGATTTAGAAGCATGGAAGCCATCTTGCCAAACTAATTTCCATTTCCAACTTTGACTTTCACTAGAATTCAAATAACATTCTTGAAGTGGATTTGCACAAAAAGATAGACCAAACACATAAAACAAAATCATTAAAATTAGTTTGTTAGACATTTTCAATTTTTTCGTGTTGCCAAATTGTGCCAACAAAATTAGACGCCAAACAATGTCACAAGTTTAAGTCATTTTATATTTACTCTAATGGGTAACGTGATCCCTTAAAAGGAAATCCGAATGATAACAAAAATGACTCATGATTATCAGGAAAACTTTGAGCAGACATAAACAAGATAAGAAAAATGTGTTGTCTGTTGATAAAACTTATTTTTTGTAATGATTCATCAACTAGTGAGTCATTTGTTTTGCTTGTTTTTGTACGAGAACCCGTGTACTCAAAAATTACATAGAAAAAATGGTCAAACTCTCGACAAATGTTCAGTACTCGTCGCTTTCTTGGACCAAATCACATCATACGATTTGTCTTCACTTTTCTTAATTATCACCAAATTTTCACACGATCCATTCTGCTTCAACTTTTCCTTATCATCTTGATCTTTTTGATTATATTTTTTCGTAGTCCAAATTGGAAGATATTCATTGCTTCCTGAGTTGACCACATCCTTCAGACTCAGATAAGATCTCCCCTTCACGTCGTGTAGATCGAGGTAGGATCTGGATTCAGTTTGATTCAAATTTGAACTTGAAGGTTCGTTATCTTGATAAATTGGAACATCGTAGATTCGTTCTTCACGAGAACTTTCCCTGTTGGGTGGTTCAGGGGTTTCGGATAGTCTCCTTTTCATTGCAAATATTTGCACAAAAATATAAACAATGACTATCATGACGAGGCAAATGAAGGTTACGAGTAAAATTACTTCTGAAAATTAAAAATTGATTAATTTCAAATTTATCAAATCATTCAAAGACTTACTCCAATTGTTTTTCATATAATTTCGCATAAATTTAATTTCAATTCCTTTCATCGCTATAATACAGATTGAATCTATAATTTTGCGTTCATTATCATTTTGATTTGTCTGATTGCATTGAGCCAATTCAGTAATTTCCTGTAAATTGTCAACCTTTTCAAAGATTCGAATGTAATCGACGATAGTTGCGGGACATTGCCAGTTGAAATCGTTGAAATCGGTTGGAATTGGTTGTTGAAAGTAGCCTTGAAAGTCTTGACTACCTCCTACGCCGATTTGAAGACGAAGTTGGTGATGTGTTGCAAGAGCTTCGTGTACTGTAAAAAATCAGAAATTAAATTATTACAACTTAAGAAAAAAATGTTACCTTTGTCAAGGACAACCGAGTCAGCAGAATATTGACCGTCCAAAAAGAACCTCACTTCTTGGTCATCCCACTCAACTCCATAAACATGAAATTCGTCATGTTGTTTCCGCATCCAACGTTCATCACTTTCCATATCCAAATTTTCATACAAATTCAGCTTTTTATTCAGAATTGAACTATTTGCATAATGTACCACTCGATGCAGTGCAGCGTTATCGTACCGAGTCATCAGGTCAATCTGTCCATTGTCGTGCCATGCTTTCTGGTTTGTGTCATTTTGAGTGAAAAAACTCGACCGAATTTGACGTCCAAGTGGAAGTGAGGCACAAATCTCAATTCGACCATGTGTGAAGCTGTCTCGTGTGGTCAAAGTTGCTGCAGTGAAGCCCCTTTCGAGGTATTTTTCATGTTTTGCAAAAAGTACTAAATTACCTTTGACGATTTGGACGTTTTTAGCAACATTGCAGCTAATTTGTCCAATACTATTTCCTTAAAATAAAAATAAATAAAACCGTCAATAAAAAAAGAAAGCAAATTACCATTGCACGTTTCACGAGTTTCATCAGTGACAATCCAATTTGCAGTCCAATTTTCCTTCTTATCAAACTCATCTTGCCATATGAGTTTGAATGTGCGGTTTGACCGTTGATTCACTACATAGCACGATTCGTTCCTTTGAACATAATTTGCATCAACTGTGAAATTGAGAAAGATGAAATTATACAAAAATATTATCAAACACAAATTAATAAATAAACATTCGATTTGTGCTTTACAGTTCGCCATGGCCAAGCAATTTTGTGATAAACAAAACAAACAAAATTGCTGGTATATAAGTGATTGAACATGTTTTCAAAATTTCATTGACCTAACAAAGTTCAAGTTCCTAGAAAAAAATGTATTTCATTATTCCGGATTACACACGGATATCAATTGAGGATCCTGTTGAATACCATAAATACCATAAATGGACATAACAGGCAACAATTTGCACTCAATTTGTACATTTGGATGTTGTATTTATTCAATATCCATGTATGGTGTGTTTTGCTAAATTATTGAAATCCTTGTCTAATCATCATGGCTGATCAATTACATGAATGTTTGTTAGAAAGTTGAACTTTTTGTGATAAGACATTTTGTCGGAACGCCAAAAAAGCACAGTCTAACTTTTGTTTAACAAACTGAATCAATAAAACGGATTGTGCATTCAAGGAAATGACTTGTATGTACATAGGTAAAGCCATATTGACAATGAAAACAATGATCAGAATTGCTACCGGAATTGCGATGGAACACGCAGAATGTGATACAAATGTTCCATTGGTACAGTCACAGTCAAGGAAATGTGTAGATGTATCATGTTGAGTCACATTGGTTGAGTTTTGCAGAAAAGAGTTAGATGACACAGTTGACAAACAAATTGTGCTGGTTGTCAAGGACAGAATATGTCCAAGAACAAACGCTGACCGTAATACAACATGTTTGCACAGATTCATGACTTGGAATTGGTTTTAAACAGTGGCAAAACAATTCTGTGAACTGTGGATCAGAGCTTATGGAGCTTTTAAAATACGAAACTTAATAATTTGTATTTAATATTTCAATTTTTAGTTTCATAAAAAAACAAGGCAATGATTTTGTTTATTTGAATTTGAATTTCAATGATTTTTACAATTGCTACAATTAGATTTATTTTTGGTGCAACATTTTATTTGTCACATTTGAAATAATAAAAAATAAGTTTTTAATAATTCAGCAATATGTTTGTAGATTTAAATCTTGCCAGGAAATAACAAGTTTTCATTATTTCTTGACTACTACTCGGACCTTAGCCCCAACAATCTCAATATTTCATAATTAAAAGCAATTTCTTTGCCAAAATGTTTTGGAAATGCAATCACATCAAGTTTGTTTTCACTTATTTGATTGATCGAACACTTTTAAATTGTACATAAATTGCGACAATCAGTTAAGAAGAATCCGGTTAGTTTAACAAAAACATCCAAATATGAAGAATCCTGTTTATTTGGGTATGCACTCGGTCATTGTTTTACTTATTTTTGCTATGCACATCAGTTTAATCAGAAATATGTATTTTTCTTTAATTTGTATTTCACTTAGTTTGTTAAATTGTGTTGTGGACAGTGAACATTTTTCAAATTACAACGAAAGCGTTTTAAATTCAACACAAAACGGAATCATTCAATCATCGAGCAACGGCTCAATTCAAATCTTGAATCAAAGTGATTCGAAAGCCCAAACAAATTCTGTCATAAATGACAATTTATCCAAATCAACTCGACTTTTCTCAGATCGTGTTAGTGCAAAATTATCCAAATGGTTACTGAATCTGAGACAAATTCCCTTTCGGATGTTGATTCAGCTTCTGTTTTGTTTGTCGTTTGTATGTTTTTGCATTTCTTTACTACCTGAACGCTCAACACTTTTCTCGTTCAAATCAACCTTCCAAAGCGTTTGATAAAATAGAAAAATTTTGTTTACTTGACCCTACTGATGATGACGACGAAAGTGATGCGAATGAGGAAATTTTGATTTTTGACCGAAAAAATGTGTAATTGAAAAATTAAAATAAATGATAATAAATATTTTAAATTAACACATTGACACATTAAAATATTTCACTTCCAAGTTTGCATATATTTGAACAATGTTAAAGGAACATGACGACGACTAATAAATCATGACTCATGACACAAGTGTGATATAAATTCGTGCTAACAAAAATCATATTGATAAATTTTGTTGATAGTTGTTTTGCTCATTGATTATAATCATTTCCTGTAGGAAATGAGTGTGCCTGTCACTTTGCATATATTTGATTACACATTAAACATACGAGAAAGATTAAAGCACTAAAAACATCAATTTGTTGACACATTTAGATTTTTTGAAAGTTTTATTTCCGCATGAAATCTGCAATAATGACAAAAAATAATGATGAAAAACGTAAGTGAATCAAGACTCAAACTCAAGACATTTTCAATCTCTGTGACTATGAAAAATATTTGTAAAACTAATTTTTAAGGCAAGGATTATCCTCTGGTTTGGGTGAACGCTAAAGTGGGCGAATTGCCACTTCACTCAGTGGAAGGTGGCTTGGACTGTGATGGTGAAACATTGTACGTTGGTAGAGCTTTATATGACAAAGACACTATTCCTGGAAAGGTAAATTTATTTGAAAAAAGAGTGACCGTCAAAACAGGCTGTTTTTAGCCTAAATTATGATGTGCGTTCAATTTTCTTGAATTGAGTATCAATTTAAAGCTCTTTGAATACTGATTCTAAAAATGTATATCATTTATCTGTCCGGTAACTGGTTGATGCAAAAATCGTATCCAAAGAATGGAGAAGTTTGATAGGACATTCATACTAAGCCTATTTGTTAGTTCAAAACAAACGAGTCATTTTGAATTGAACACGATCAAATCTATGTTTAACACATGACTTTTGTTGATAAGCAAGTAAAATTAAAGTTTAAACGGAAAGATAAGCTGAAATTAAAGGCAATTTAGATCTTACAGTGTAAAAGATGAATGTTTTATAGCAAAAATTGACTGAAGAACTTGAATCACACGATGATTTGAGGAGTTTAATAATGACTTTTGTCGTTTTCAACTTGTGTATAGCTTTATAAATAAAGAGAGTTTTTTGAATGTCATCTGTCGTTTTTTATTTTGTCTTGGATCTATTTGACCCACATCTGCTTAGCAGACAGTAATATGATATGCATATTTGGATTCTGCTAATTAAAATCTACAAAATAAGCTTACTTTCATCCAAATAAATTACACATTGATATTTAGGCTAAATTGACGATCACTCTTTAAATTAAATTAAAATATTTAACTTTGTATTCTAGGTTAAACTATCCGTTGGGGGCATTTCTGTAGCTTGTTGTGCGTCAGAGAAAAATATTGCCCAATACCAAGTGTTGACCAATCCCAAAAGAGCAACACTTTCCTGGATTAGATATCACGGAACAATGCCTGATAGTGCCGTACAAGCTGGAGAAGAAGACAATGCAGTGCCACTCTACATTGGTCGCATTGTTTGTCCCGATAAAGGCATTCTTATTGGAAAGGTCCATAAGGAGAGAGGTCTGATGTTTGCTTCATTCAATGGAGGAGAACATGTACATGACATATTCTCGGTGTTGGTGGTGCATCGAAGAAAATCAGTGATGCAACGAATGGGAAATTCTGCAGGGAGGGTGTTTGCTTTTGTGGTTCCAGTGGCTCGAGCATTGCTTCAAATTGTCCGAATATTTAAATAATAAAATGTTTATTTGCCTGAATTAGGGATAGGCAGTTTGATTATTTTTACAAGGCAAACGGTTAAACACGATAAGAGTTTCTGTTTTGCGATAACAGTTTTGCTTTTAGCGATAAGTGTTTGTGAAAATCGACTCACATTTGACGTTACAGTCATACTTTGGTCACGGGCACTGACAAAGTGCTTATAAACATTTCGATTAATTGAAGTGAGTCGATTTGTCGTTTGATTGGTTGATTCGTTGGGATTGGAGCATCCTAAAACTCAAAATGGCGACTGGAGATGGTGATTTGGGACTTGTTGGTTATTGATTATACTGAGGGTGACGAAACCAGCGGTGGTGTCTTCTAATGCTGGTTTCAAAGTTTACTGGTTCCTAGAGTTAGTGAGTTAGGATTATCCTACAGTTGGACTGCTGGTTCTTATTCCAAAATGGTGTTTCTGGTTTTTATCACAAAATGGGATTGCTGGTTCTTATCTCACAGTTGGGCATCTGGATTTACCCACCAATTGGTTTGCTGGTTCTTATCCCAGAGTTGGGCTGCTGGTTAAGAACCAGAAACCCCATTTTTTTGAATAAGAACCAGCATTAAAATAAATGATAATATGATAATTATAATAAATATTTTTTAATTGACTTTTTTAATTATGTTTATTATTCGTAAAATATGTTTTCGACAAATTGTAAACCTCGGTCTCATTGAATAAATGTATTGAAGTAATGTATTGTCATTCAAATGATTGAATGAACAAGTAATTTTTTTAATCTTTTTGATCATTTTTTAATTAAAATATTTCACTTCCAAGTTTGCATGACGATGACTAATAAATGCAATCATGACTCATGGCACGAGTGTGATATAAATTCGTGCTAACAAAAATCTTATTGATAAATTGTGTTGATAGTTGCTTTGCTCATTGATTAGGAAATGAGTGAGCAAAGCAACTAATATTGTCACTTTGTATATATTTGATTACACATTACACAGTACGAGAAAAATTAAAGCACTAAAAACGTTAATTTGTGCACACATTTAGCATTGTTTTCGAAAGTTTTTTACATTTAAAATAAGCAACAATGGCAAAAATTTACGAAAAACGTGAGCGAAACTCAAAACATTTTCTATCTCTGTGACAATGAAAACTAATTTTAAAATTATTTTTTAAGGCAAAGATTACCCTCTGGTTTGGGTGGATGCTAAAGTGGGCGAATTGCCACTTCACTCAGTGGAAGGTGGCTTGGACTGTGACGGAGAAACATTGTACGTTGGTAGAGCTCTAGACGAAAAAAAAACAATTCCTGGAAAGGTAAATTAATTTAGAAAAATTTAATTAAAATATTTAATTGTGTATTCTAGGTCAAACTATCTTCTGGGGGAATTTCCGTAGCTTGTTGTGCGACAAAGAAAAATATAGCCCAATACCAAGTGTTGATCAATTCCAAAAGTGCCACACTTTCCTGGATTAGATATCATGGAACAATTCCGGATGGCGCCATACAAGCAGGGGAAGAAGGCAATGCAGTGCCTCTCTACATTGGTCGTATTGTTTCGCCCGATAAAGGAATTCTCATTGGAAAGGTTCACAAGGAGAGAGGTCTGATGTTTGCTTCATTCAATGGAGGAGAACATGTGTATGACATATTCTCGGTGTTGGTGGTGCATCGAAGAAAAACTGTGATGCAACGGGTGGGCAATGCTGCTGGGAGGGTGTTTGCTTTTGTTGCACCAGTGGCACGAGCAGTGCTTCCAATTGTCAGAACTCTTAAATAATAAAATGTTTAATTACCTTAATGTTTTTTTTGCTTGACAGAATGGTTAATGTATTTGAGGTACAACAGTTCACATCAAATGATCAATGTGGGTTCCTAAGTAATGAATGATGGAACACTTGGATTTAATGCCTCAATTTGTTGACTTAATGATGAAAATAATGATAATTTTTATTTCCGAAAGGTTTTGATATTAAGTTAGAAATTACATAAATATCAAACCAAAAATGTTGTCAAAATTTTTTTACTAGTACCAAAGTAGTACTTGCACCTGGGACAGCGATGTTCAGTGTCCTAATGAAAAAATTAAAGAAATTGTTGGATAATTCATTCAAATATTTGAAAATTCAGAAACGCACCTGACAAGCAGCCATACAGCATGGAATGAAACAACAGCCCAGCCAACATCTATTTAAAAAGAAATTATTATTTGCTAACTAGATTTTAAGATTTTTCAGAAAACATTAAAACTTGCCCAATCAAACACAGACCAGATGATAGAAGATATGTTAGTAATCCAGGAGTGGATTTAGTTTCAGATAGAACCACAGAGTGACATGTGGGACAGTCCAAATTGGTGGGATTGTGACTAAGCACAAAATGTGGGTGTGATTGAGGCATGGTTGAAACTAGTTATGAAAGGCTTAAGCGTGAAGGAATTAGGAAAAATGGTGTATTGACCAAAAAAGTTGCCTTTATATCACTTTCTAAACTTGGTCTTAAAGCCAATTTGTTAAAAAATTGCCCTATATATTGACGCGCACTCGATTACCGACTTAACTTGTAATTAGTTACATACATTTTATTAAAAATTTAAAATAGTTCAATTTAAGAAAACAATTCTTTTAAGCCAATGTTTTGACGTCAATCAATCAATAAATCATTACAAAAAGCAAAATTCAACTTGTTACAACACGCCTTACACGATTTCGTTGCAATACTCAGCAAACATTTTCAGCCACAAAATCAAATTCACAAGTCCAATTTAAAGCGATGGTTTTATTCATTAGATTTCCATTCAGCAAACTTTGTTCTACGACACAATGAACACAATTAAGCTTGTCGGATTGTTCATTTTAGGACTTTTTGTCCTGGTTGATCATAACGTCATTCACTGCTCGATCGTATCAATTTCGAATCTCACCGCCATCAATTTGAGTCTACAATCTGGCCAAAATTGTAAAACCAACCTTGACTGCACCACACCACTTGGACTCCATTCACGATGTCATACCAGAAATTCTCGATGTGTATGCGACCTTGGTTTCTATCAAAGTATTCCTTCTGGAAATTGCACCAAAATTCCATGCTCCCGAGATTTAGATTGTACAAGCAAGCAAAACAACACACATTGTGTCAAGGATATCTGTCATTGCATCCCTGGAACCAAGCTCGATTCGAGCAGTCAGACCTGTTTGTTCAATTCTTATTCTTATGAATTGATGATTGGAATCCCTGTTGGTGTTTTTGTCATCTTGGTCATTTTTATCGCTGTAATTATCATGATTCGGAGAGGAAGAGCAGAACAATCCGTAATTGGGCCCAATAATGGTTCTAGAATGTAGGACGACGGTCATCCTGGACATTTGGATCCAGCGACATGCAAACTTGGCTACCATGTCCCGCAATCGCTAAATAAGAAATTCCCTTTCTAATTGTAATTTTTATTTAATAAAATTATGTTAAAATCATTTGACATATTTGTGTAAATTTCAAGTTCAATTTGATACGCTTTCACTCAACTATAATCTGAACATATCATACTATTAGTTGTATTGTTGTTGTGAAGTACACTTTTTGATGAGAGCAATACGAAATTGAGACCAAACTCCTCAAATGTTAGTAGAACTACATTAACTTTACATATGGACTGGAGTGATTGATTCAAATTGAATGCTATGAAACTCTATCAATAGTGCAACATTATTGGAACAAATGTTCATTGTACAATATCCAACTGATCTGCCGCGATCAACCTAAATCGGGCCATTTACCATGGCCCATTGTGAGACCGTGTTTGTGTTTAATGATTTATATAACCATTTACCTATATTAGTGCATTTAACTCTAGAATCAAGATTTGTTAGGACGCTAGGAATTCGGTTATCAAAAACTTGCATCAACTATTTGACAATTACAACAACATATTTCCAATTCATTATGTGCGTACCAGAAATGTGAATTGTTAAATTATGAAATAAACAGACTTGTTTATTGAACAATGGCAATTGCATTTCCTAACATTTTTATAGTAATTGCCAAGATGTCCTTTTAATAATGAAATAGTAGTTCATCAAAATCAAAAACAAATTTCACATTAAATAATAGAAAAAATAGATAATAAATGTCCTTTTAGTTAATATCGAAATCACTTTATAAGCACAAAGTCAGACAATGCTAAATTCACAAATTTGTTTGATTGTGAATTGAAATTGAAATTGAACAATGAAATCATTCACAATTGTCGCGTTGTTGGTTACATTGGCTCTTGTAGCAGCAGATCATGAAATTCGCGTCTGGAACAATTGTCCATTCACCATTTGGCCTGGGGTGCAAACGAATGCAAATGTACCGTCTCCTGTGAACTTTGGTTTTCAGTTGAACAATTACAATACCAAGTCATTTCGAGTTCCCAATTATTGGAGTGGACGGGTGTGGGCTCGAACTCAGACTGGACCTGCTTCTTTGGCTGAATTGACCTTAAGTCCAGCCAATGGCGGAATGGATTTCTACGATGTCAGTCTGGTGGATGGTTTCAATTTGCCTGTTGAAATCTTGCCCATCGCCGGAACGTACTCACGACGATCTGGTGGTCACTTTGACTGCACCACCGCAGGATGTCATCGCGGTCAAGATGTGAACGCTCACTGTCCGAGAGAGATGGCAATCTACTCAGGTGGTAGAATTGTCGGATGCAAGAACCACAATGCTGGACTGTTCAAACATGTCTGTCCCGATGCGTACAGTTACCCGAAAGATGACCAGACGAGCACTTTCACTTGTCACGGTAATCCAAAAGCTGGTTATGTCATCAAGTTTTTGTCCTTGAAAGGATTTTGTTTTGCCTTTGCCATTAATGACTGTCATTATACGAATTAATTATTGACAATATTGACTGTTGCATTATAATTAAAATAAACAAACTTTAATTATTAGTAAATTTTTGGCCAAACACATTTTTGATATTAATTCCATTTCATCCATTTCGTCTACATGCACAAGTTGTTCATTTCAAATGAATCTTTTATCATTCTCATGTGAACTTATCATGATAAACTGATTTGTACAATTTCCGGTACAATTGCTTAGATACTTGAAACAGTTTATTCAAGTTGGCATTATATTTCACGAATTTCTTAATTGAAAAATAAATTAAACACTAAAACACTCACCAAATACTTTTATAGAGCAATCAATTTTGAAGTTAAAGCGATTTCACCTCTCACTGAAATGTCGAACAGAGGCCGCAGACAAAGTGGTTACAACTAGACCAAGAACAATGGGCTGAAACATGATTTTGCGTTATTGATTTTAAAAAATTTAAATCATCATATATCAATTTGGACAATTTGAAATAAATAAACTTGTTTATTGAGAAATTTGCAGTTTCATTTCCTAACACTTTGCAATATGTCCTTTTAATAATGAAATATTGTTGATAATAAATAGAAAACAAATTGCACACCAAACACGACAAACACGCCAAACACTAGAAGAAATATTAAACTTGAATGTCCTTTTAATAAAAATGTAAATTAATATATAAATGCAAATGCCGAATGCTACAAGACACACAAATTTGATTCATTAAATCATGAAATCGTTCACAATTGTCGCGCTTTTGGCTGCCTTGGCATTTGCCACTTCTGATCATGAATTTCGCATCTGGAACAACTGTCCCTTCACAATTTGGCCTGCGCTTCAGGGCAAGGGAAATCCAGAGAAAGGTGGCTTTCAGTTGGATATGAACAAGACACATGGGTTCCGGGTCCGAGATGATTTTTCCGGTGAGGTTTGGGCTCGTACCAACTGCAACAGTACTGGACTCTGTGAAACTGGCGATTGTGGTGAGTGATATTTTATTATTAATATTTCTTAAGAGTGTTCGCTAAATTTATGTTTTATTCAAGGCAACAAGATTCAATGTAACGGAACTGCAGGTGTCTCTCCACTAACTCTTGCGGAATTCATCCTAAGCAAACATGATGGTGGAATGGACCACTACTCTGTCAACCTGGAGAATGGATTCAATTTGCCCATCTCAGTCTCTCCCATCAATGGAACGTACAAACGAAAACTTGGGGGCAAAACATACTGCGCCACTGCAGGATGTAACCACGGCCAAGATGTGAACGTTCACTGTCCAAAAGAGTTGACAGTCCACAACAAAACTGGCAAAGTTATCGCGTGCAAGTCTGCCTGTCTCGCCTTCAACACCGATCAGTATTGCTGTCGTAAGACATATGATCAAGCATCAAAGTGCAAACCATCAAAGTATTCCAAAGTATTCAAACAATACTGTCCAAATGCATTCAGTTTTAGGTATGATTTGCACAAGACCATTTTCGCTTGTCGTGGCCAACCAAAAAGTTGGTTATGTCATCAAGTTTTGTCCTTGAAAACTTTCCTTGTCATTGATTTGTATGTCTGTTTGATTGTAAGTTACAATTTGTAACTGTACTTAGCAAGCATCGAAACTTTTGTACCGTGGTATATTTTGTAATAAATTTAAAATGATTTTGGCCAAACAAATTTACATGAACAATAATTTTGTTATCGCCTGTGAGAGATATGTGAACAAACATAGAATGGAATCCGTGGTCTCAGTTGGTACCAAAACTGAACATTTTAGAAAATCAAAATTCTTGTTGTCTAGAAAAAAAGTTGTGCGATTGGGGTTATTATTTTTAATACATGTTTTAAATTATGGATCTCGTTAAATGTTGATTGTGGAAATAATTGTTAAATTGTCAACATTTTGATAATCCTTAAAAACATTTAGATACCCTTTATGAAAATAACATAAAATAAGTATTTTTTAATGCATCTATAGATTTCAATTAGAGTATATAGTTTAGTTGGTCGTCGTAGTTTAGTGCTTACTCACTCATTTTAAACACTTAATTCAAACACTAATACTTTAAAATAATCGGCCCCGCATGATTCAATGAATCGTGCATTAAAATAAAATAAATTAGAGTATATAAAAATATCTCCAATATGATGGATCGGACCGATGTCTCAATTAGAGTATCGGAACTGAAATGTTGATTTAAATGACATCTGTAGGTTATAAATAACTCTCTTTGGTCTTGCAGTCAATTACACAAATAGTCTTCCCTTCAATCATGAAACATTGGATTGCATAAAATATTGAAATGATTGACAATTTAATCTAGAAATACATAATTTTAATCAAACCCAAATTAGTCAAGAAAGTTATATCATATTATATCGGTTCGTTTTTTCAAAACATTCACAAAATTTTTTGAACATAATCAGGCACATAAATTAGATTTTCTGGCAAGTCATCATTGCAGCCTTCATCATCAAAAATGAAATTGCATTTGGATGAAATGAGTTTATTTATGGGCTTAAACTGACAGTTTGATAGCTGACCTAACATTTTTCAAAATGTCTTATTAATAATAAAATATGCTGGTTAGCAATTTTAAATTTGTAGTTCAGAACCACTTCATAAAAGAAAGCAATTTTTTTTCGAGAAAAACATGTATAACATTTGTTACATTATTGTACTATCTAAAAATTAATAATGTGCGAGTCAAATGACTAATCTACGTAGATGAAAACTTTCAAAGTTGGAAGTGAAATATTAAAATTTAAGAAACTTTGAAAACAAACTGCAATACTAAATTGTATTTTGTAATGGATCTGAAAAGTAAAACACAAGTTTCCTTTGTATTTCGATTGCCTGTTGCAATTGCTGTTTTCCTTTTGCATCCTTTCAATTTTTAAGAAATGTTGAATAAATATCATTCAAGATCAAATATAAATCATTTCAAATCGAATAGTTTTTATCTCCACTTTCAAAACCATTCTCTCATTCTCTCAACAAATTTTGATTGAATTTGTCAAAATGGCTTCAAACTTTAATTCAATCTTCATTATTTTGTTGATTGCATTTGCAGTCGCAAAAGCAAATTTTCGTGAAATGAAGCCAAGTGATGATGAAGCTGGACACACTTCAAGTGCTTTCAATCGATTTGAAGTACAAAAACGTCAGGCTGGCAATCTTCCAATTCTCCGGTAAATTTACTGTGTTGAATGTTTTTAAGATTTTTTAATGAAATACAAAATTATAGTTCATTTCAAAGAACGGAGAAACAGAACAATTTCGTTGGTGCTGGCAAGCACTGTGTCACAATCTGCCACTGATCAATGGACAAATTGAACCAATGAAGTTGCGGATTTATTCGCCTCTACACTTCATTCTACTTACACACAAAATACAGATTAAACTTGTCAGCAACAATGGCCAAAATACACAAAAGCTGACCACAAATTAAACACACAGTAATCAATAATAAAATTTATTATGAATAAATTGTTCAACAAACTAACAACTAACAATTGTAAGTTTTGTTGGAGTAATGTTTTTATGTTCTCATATTCGATAGATGGTTTGATAGGTTTGAATTGTTAGAATGAAGTTATTGGAAAAACATGTTTTGCTCGCCATTTATGTCAATGTTAATCGTGTGTGACTTTGTCGTCAATAATATTATTGACAATAAATTATAATTTGAAAGTCAACATTTATTACAGAAAAATATTGAAATGATTGACTGTCCAATTAGAAGAAAGAATTTAGTTGGGAAAGAGCAGTTGGTACCAATACATGATCAATTCACAATAAAACAGCATAAACTGTAATTGTAAATTGTAATAACTCAGATTTTAAAATAAATTTATTCAATTTGCCCAATCCCTTTACATTTGCAAACGAAGTACTCGATATAAGACCAAATTTGTAATATGTAATGCCATACCTTTTCGCTGTATAAAACTTGTGAATGTACTCATCAAGGTTAAGTACAGTTTTGGCTGATTTGAACTGTTGTGTAGCGCAGATGTGCATCAATGGCTTGGCAAACGAGTGAATTCGAGTGCTGTACATTGAGGCAAATAGATGAAATCCAAATATTATCCAAGTTTCAAAGAAAACTATACTGAGAAGAAAGACTCGACCAAATGGCGACATTGCTCCAAACATGATAATCTGAAGGAAGTATGTGTTTGCCAAAAGATGTATGACCACCATGGACAGAAAGATCAATCCAAATTGTTCATTTGCAGCTTTAATACATCTCAGTCATGTGTCACATGTCAGTGTGGTACCAAATGAATTTTTCGAGTTTTGAAGAAGTGAATTTATTTTAATTTTGCATTAGAATTCGCTTTATTTGGCCAATTCTAATAAACACTATGATGGTGAAGAAGGCCATGAGTGAACTGTGGATTGTGGTGTAAATGGCGAGCACATAGAGCAAAGGGATACTCAACAAATGCATCAACTCAAGCCACAGTAGACTCAAATGAACAGAAAGTCTAACAAGAAGAAACGCCAGTGCAAATATGTATGATAGCCTGCAGAGAGTCTTAAGCCAAGTAAACTGAATACTTGATTCGGATTAATAAAAATTCATTAGAAAACGTTATCATTTTGTGTTCCAAACTTACCATATATCATGAAACCATACTGAGGAAATGCAACAAACCAGTTACAGTAACGCGATACTACCCTTCCAGTGGGGATATTCTGTTTAGATTGTATGCAAATGTGATATTTCTTAGGGAAGAATCCTGAATAATTCTTTTCAAGTAAAATGTGTTTTACAAGATCAATTGGCAAAACATTTCGATTCTCATGCCAATACAATCGATAGTGGAAATAGAGTGCTAGCAGTGCAAAGCCAATGCATATTATGTTGGCCTGCTTGGGACAGGACAACATGAAGGGGATGTTATTGTTGATCAGTCTGGAAAAGTCGGACATTGGCAGACAGAAACATAGCAAAAGGTGAAACAGTTTGATTGCAAGCAAAAGAAACATAAAAGTAACTTAGATCATTGGGACGTTCAACTGATTCCACATTTGAAATTCTGTTGAGATATTTTTTTCAGAATCAGCCAAATGCTCAAATAATTCTTCAACCATTTCACCAATCGATGCACCAAAGCACAAAGGATCTTCATTTTATTATCAAAACGAGCTGCTTTTTTCTTGGAACTTAAAATGAAAATAACAATTTATATTAAATTTCTAATTTAAAAAATAATATTTTATGATTGATCGATTTAAAAACTTCATTTCAAACTTTTCCAAAATATATTCGAGCTTTAATTATATTTAAAAGTATATTTAGAAAAATGCAATTAGTGAGATTGAGATCAAATAAAATAAAATGAAATTCGTGGAATAATATTAATTGAAAACAAATGAAAAAAATTAAATATTTAGTGCTTTATTTTTTTTTAATCAGTCTAAATAATAAATGGTGAGATTATTGAGAACACAAAAGTATAAGACCAAAAAACAAGTTTGGCCAAAATTAATATTTATCAATAATAAAATATATAATCGAAGAAATACAGTTCAATTTGATGGACAAAACTGAACCACAAAAATTGTTTTGAGGAGAAGTTGTACAATTAAAATGATTCGTCGGATCAGACTCAAAGTAAATGGCACGAGGACAATATTTCATGAAGAATGCAGCATAGTTCACAGGCCATTGATCGGGGTGACAGGATTGTTGTGAAGCGAAATAGCAGCAATACGGCTCAGTGCCAAAGGCCTCAAAAGCAGATTTGCAGGCAATGGTCGTTCCATTCGAGTCTCGTACTGCCAACTCATTCGGACAGTGAGCGTTTAGATCGTCACCGTTACAACCAGCAGTTGGACAACTGACTAGGCCATTAAATTGCTTTGGATCAACAACAGTGTAAACTGCCACTGGAACGTTGTATCCTCCATACAGAAGCACATCGTAATAGTCTTTTTGGATACCAATTCAGTAGAAATTTGACAAGAATAACCGGTGATTCAATTACACAAGTGTTATATCCAGTTTCGTTAGCTTTAAAAATCACAGAATTTTTGTTATTCAAAATCGTACATTTCTGCAAAGTACCACTTACCACAATTACCAGTCTCACAATGTCCACTTTCGTCACAGTTTGTACGAGGCCAAATGAAGCCAAACCAAAAATCTGGGATTTGGAGAACTTTTTGAATCATTTGGATCCAATCGTATTCCAAGAATCGGAGGATTATCAAAACTGGCCATGCCAGGCCAAATGGTGTAAGAACATTTGTTAAGTAATTGAATTGTTCGATCAGCACTTGCTGTGAGAGCAAATGCAAAAATTATTAAAATTGAAATAAACTTCATGTTTGATTTGTTTTGGAATTGCTTGTAAAGTCTTCGATGTGAAAATTTTAATTTATAAATAAATGTTTAATGAATGTTTGTTTGTCGATATTCCAAATATATCTAAAGAGAGGAAACATTGCAACAATTGGATTTGTTATGGTGAAACATTTTGTTTGTCATATTTAAAGATACACAACTTGCCACTTGTAATGTTAGGAAATGCAATCGTTTGTTACATGTTTCTAATCTGATTGAGCGCACTTTTAAATTGCACATAAATAATAGATTTGTGACAATCTCCTAAGAAGCAAATCCGGTAGACATTGAATTGGCGTAAACATCCACAAAAATATGATGAAAATGATGATTACTTGAGAATGTATTCGGTTGTTGTTGAATCATAAACATTTCTCGACAGCTCATTTATGTTTTGTATTTTGTTGAGGTTGCAGTTGTAAGCATGCTTGCAATAATACATTTTGTTTTTCGAGAATAATAAATCACGAGTGTCAAATCATTTTTCTTAAGATATCAAAACACTGGTAAAACAGTTTGAGTGTACTTGTCAAAGTCTATTTGTCTTCATTCGAATGCAAACAAAACGTTTTTTTTCTAAAGAACTTTCAATGTTGCGAATTTCTCAAAATGTCATTATTGTCTGAAGTTGTTCCATGAACTAACCACAGGTAAATTGCCTACTCTACAAAACAATATCCCTATCCGAATTATGTGATTGTGGTTCCATCAAAATTGCGTTCCAACTCTGAGTGTTGATGTTGCGAACATTTAGTCGATATAAAAGTTATGATATTAAAATTATTTTAATAAAATACCAACTTTTCGATAAATTGTGGTGATGGGCAAGGAGGTCTTCTAAGACAGTCTTACAGTAGACTCATCAGCTGCTTGTAGAAACCGATTTATCAGAACCAGTGTGCATAACTTTCAAACTGGAACCATCATTACTTGTGGAGTCCAAGATGTTCCTTTTAGTGGTGTTGTTGAAAGAGGATTTCTGAATGCGAGGGGGGAGATGCTGCTATCTTGTACTTAGAAAAAGATTTTCCGGGTCCATCCCAAAACAAGCCACCAACAAATACTATGGCAACCATGATGCTCAGAACACAGATTGCTCCACCAGAAATGTAGACAATCCAATGAGTTCTAAGTATTAAGTTGGTTGCCATATGTTTGAAGACTTAACTCAAATTGAAGTTCACGTGCACAATAAACTTCACATCGGACCACAATTCCGACTCTGTTTCTGGATTTGACTAAAGTAATCTTGGTTTTAGTTTTTTATTTTCTTAATTTTTTTACTTGCCATAATCCCTTTGATTTTACAAAATAGATTTAGACATGTTCGCAATATTGCTCCACTTGTACAGCATCCAACTTTTTCGGATGAATGTTCAGTAATTACAATTTTGCAATTTCTCCGGGGTTTTTCTTGAGATCGGTATAGTAGTTCGTAGTTCGGCAAGATCGACAGTCTACTACCCAGAACTATGTTATTTGTCAGAATACAGATTCAGTACAGAGTCCGCCTTTTAGCTCTCCATTTTATCCAAATCAATTTCCGACTCCTCAACCTTGTAATTCCGGTTACCCTGTACAGCCAGAGACTTATGCTCCCAAAAGAAATGCTCAAGGCGAATCTTAAATCTGATTTATCCATCTTACCAGCCAAATATTTTCAGCATTTTTCGTTTTTCATTTATCAACATCTCCTTATCACTTCTCGTTTGTCTCATCAGTTTCCCGGTCAACCGATTTTTTAGCATCGTTATCTAGATACTAGTTTGAATAAATTAATGAATTTGATCAGCACAATTCCTCACCTTTATCACGTGTTTCATCAGGCAACCTTTGAGTGTTACATTAAAACAATGGACAGTTTTATGTGT
>JAKIJQ010000513.1:0-39643 GCA_023373905.1 Rhizoglyphus robini | reverse complement strand
GTGCCGCAACTGTCCATATCAGTGCCGCAACTATCCATATCAGTGCCGCAACTCATGCTCGGACTGAAACTCAAAAAAGTATCAGTACGAGGATAACTGTTCGTATGAGTGCCGCAACTGTCCATATCGGTGCCGCAACTGTCCATATCGGTGCCGCAACTCATCCTCGGACTGATACTCAAAAAAGTATCAGTACGAGGATAACTGTTCGTATGAGTGCCGCAACTATCCATTTCGGTGCCGCAACTCATCCTCGGACTGATACTCAAAAAGTATCAGTACGAGGATAACTGTTCGTATGAGTGCCGCAACTATCCATATCAATGCCGCAACTGTCCATATCAGTGCTGCAACTGTCCATATCAGTGCCGCAACTGTCCATATCGGTGCCGCAACTATCCATATCGGTGCCGCAACTGTCCATATCGGTGCCGCAACTGTCCATATCGGTGCCGCAACTCATCCTCGGACTGATACTCAAAAAAGTATCAGTACGAGGATAACTGTTCGTATGAGTGCCGCAACTATCCATATCGGTGCTGCAACTGTCCATATCAGTGCTGCAACTGTCCATATCAGTGCCGTAACTATCCATATCGGTGCCGCAACTATCCATATCGGTGCCGCAACTATCCATATCGGTGCCGCAACTGTCCATATCAGTGCTGCAACTGTCCATATCAGTGCCGCAACTGTCCATATCGGTGCCGCAACTATCCATATCGGTGCCGCAACTATCCATATCTGTGCCGCAACTGTCCATATCGGTGCCGCAACTCATCCTCGGACTGATACTCAAAAAGTATCAGTACGAGGATAACTGTTCCTATGAGTGCCGCAACTATCCTAATCAGTGAGGCAACTGTCCATATCTGTGCCGCAACTGTCCATATCAGTGCCGCAACTATCCATATCAGTGCCGCAACTCATGCTCGGACTGAAACTCAAAAAAGTATCAGTACGAGGATAACTGTTCGTATGAGTGCCGCAACTATCCATATCGGTGCCGCAACTGTCCATATCGGTGCCGCAACTGTCCATATCGGTGCCGCAACTCATCCTCGGACTGATACTCAAAAAAGTATCAGTACGAGGATAACTGTTCGTATGAGTGCCGCAACTATCCATATCGGTGCCGCAACTCATCCTCGGACTGATACTCAAAAAAGTATCAGTACGAGGATAACTGTTCGTATGAGTGCCGCAACTATCCATATCAATGCCGCAACTGTCCATATCAGTGCTGCAACTGTCCATATCAGTGCCGCAACTGTCCATATCGGTGCCGCAACTATCCATATCGGTGCCGCAACTATCCATATCGGTGCCGCAACTGTCCATATCGGTGCCGCAACTCATCCTCGGACTGATACTCAAAAAGTATCAGTACGAGGATAACTGTTCGTATGAGTGCCGCAACTATCCATATCGGTGCTGCAACTGTCCATATCAGTGCTGCAACTGTCCATATCAGTGCCGTAACTATCCATATCGGTGCCGCAACTATCCATATCGGTGCCGCAACTATCCATATCGGTGCCGCAACTGTCCATATCAGTGCTGCAACTGTCCATATCAGTGCCGCAACTGTCCATATCGGTGCCGCAACTATCCATATCGGTGCCGCAACTATCCATATCTGTGCCGCAACTGTCCATATCGGTGCCGCAACTCATCCTCGAACTGATACTCAAAAAAGTATCAGTACGAGGATAACTGTTCGTATGAGTTCCGCAACTATCCATATCGGTGCCGCAACTGTCCATATCGATGCCGCAACTGTCCATATCGGTGCCGCAACTCATCCTCGGACTGATACTCAAAAAGTATCAGTACGAGGATAACTGTTCGTATGAGTGACGCAACTATCCATATCGGTGCCGCAACTGTCCATATCGGTGCCGCAACTGTCCATATCGGTGCCGCAACTCATCCTCGGACTGATACTCAAAAAAGTATCAGTACGAGGATAACTGTTCGTATGAGTGCCGCAACTATCAATATCGGTGCCGCAACTGTCCATATCGGTGCCGCAACTGTCCATATCGGTGCCGCAACTCATCCTCGGACTGATACTCAAAAAAGTATCAGTACGAGGATAACTGTTCGTATGAGTGCCGCAACTATTCATATCGGTGCCGCAACTGTCCATATCAGTGCTGCAACTGTCCATATCAGTGCCGCAACTGTCCATATCGGTGCCGCAACTGTCCATATCGGTGCCGCAACTGTCCATATCGGTGCCGCAACTATCCATATCGGTGCCGCAACTTTCCATATCGGTGCCGCAACTGTCCATATCGGTGCCGCAACTCATCCTCGGACTGATACTCAAAAAAGTATCAGTACGAGGATAACTGTTCGTATGAGTGCCGCAACTATCCATATCGGTGCCGCAACTCATCCTCGGACTGATACTCAAAAAAGTATCAGTACGAGGATAACTGTTCGTATGAGTGCCGCAACTATCCATATCAATGCCGCAACTGTCCATATCAGTGCTGCAACTGTCCATATCAGTGCCGCAACTGTCCATATCGGTGCCGCAACTATCCATATCGGTGCCGCAACTATCCATATCGGTGCCGCAACTGTCCATATCGGTGCCGCAACTCATCCTCGGACTGATACTCAAAAAAGTATCAGTACGAGGATAACTGTTCGTATGAGTGCCGCAACTATCCATATCGGTGCTGCAACTGTCCATATCAGTGCTGCAACTGTCCATATCAGTGCCGTAACTATCCATATCGGTGCCGCAACTATCCATATCGGTGCCGCAACTATCCATATCGGTGCCGCAACTGTCCATATCAGTGCTGCAACTGTCCATATCAGTGCCGCAACTGTCCATATCGGTGCCGCAACTATCCATATCGGTGCCGCAACTGTCCATATCGGTGCCGCAACTCATCCTCGGACTGATACTCAAAAAGTATCAGTACGAGGATAACTGTTCGTATGAGTGCCGCAACTATCCATATCGGTGCCGCAACTGTCCATATCGGTGCCGCAACTGTCCATATCGGTGCCGCAACTCATCCTCGGACTGATACTCAAAAAAGTATCAGTACGAGGATAACTGTTTGTATGAGTGCCGCAACTATCAATATCGGTGCCGCAACTGTCCATAACGGTGCCGCAACTGTCCATATCGGTGCCGCAAATCATCCTCGGACTTATACTCAAAAAGTATCAGTACGAGGATAACTGTTCGTATGAGTGCCGCAACTATCCATATCGGTGCCGCAACTGTCCATATCAGTGCTGCAACTGTCCATATCAGTGCCGCAACTGTCCATATCGGTGCCGCAACTATCCATATCGGTGCCGCAACTATCCATATCTGTGCCGCAACTGTCCATATCGGTGCCGCAACTCATCCTCGGACTGATACTCAAAAAGTATCAGTACGAGGATAACTGTTCGTATGAGTGCCGCAACTATCCATATCGGTGCCGCAACTGTCCATATCAGTGCTGCAACTGTCCATATCAGTGCCGTAACTATCCATATCGGTGCCGCAACTGTCCATATCGGTGCCGCAACTGTCCATATCCGTGCCGCAACTCATCCTCGGACTGATACTCAAAAAAGTATCAGTACGAGGATAACTGTTCGTATGAGTGCCGCAACTATCCATATCGGTGCCGCAACTGTCCATATCAGTGCTGCAACTGTCCATATCAGTGCCGCAACTGTCCATATCGGTGCCGCAACTATCCATATCGGTGCCGCAACTATCCATATCTGTGCCGCAACTGTCCATATCGGTGCCGCAACTCATCCTCGGACTGATACTCAAAAAGTATCAGTACGAGGATAACTGTTCGTATGAGTGCCGCAACTATCCATATCGGTGCCGCAACTGTCCATATCAGTGCCGTAACTATCCATATCGGTGCCGCAACTGTCCATATCGGTGCCGCAACTGTCCATATCCGTGCCGCAACTCATCCTCGGACTGATACTTAAAAAGTATCAGTACGAGGATAACTGTTTCTATGAGTGCCGCAACTATCCTAATCAGTGCCGCAACTTTCCATATCAGTGCCGTAACTATCCATATCGGTGCCGCAACTGTCCATATCGGTGCCGCAACTGTCCATATCGGTGCCGCAACTGTCCATATCGGTGCCGCAACTGTCCATATCGGTGCCGCAACTCATCCTCGGACTGATATTTAAAAAAGTATCAGTACGAGGATAACTGTTCGTATGAGTGCCGCAACTATCCATATCGGTGCCGCAACTGTCCATATCGGTGCCGCAACTGTCCATATCGGTGCCGCAACTGTCCATATCGGTGCCGCAACTCATCCTCGGACTGATACTCAAAAAAGTATCAGTACGAGGATAACTGTTCTTATGAGTGACGCAACTATCCATATCGGTGCCGCAACTGTCCATATCGGTGCCGCAACTGTCCATATCGGTGCCGCAACTCATCCTCGGACTGATACTCAAAAAGTATCAGTACGAGGATAACTGTTCGTATGAGTGCCGCAACTATCAATATCGGTGCCGCAACTGTCCATATCGGTGCCGCAACTGTCCATATCGGTGCCGCAACTCATCCTCGGACTGATACTCAAAAAGTATCAGTACGAGGATAACTGTTCGTATGAGTGCCGCAACTATTCATATCGGTGCCGCAACTGTCCATATCAGTGCTGCAACTGTCCATATCAGTGCCGCAACTGTCCATATCGGTGCCGCAACTGTCCATATCGGTGCCGCAACTGTCCATATCGGTGCCGCAACTATCCATATCGGTGCCGCAACTATCCATATCGGTGCCGCAACTGTCCATATCGGTGCCGCAACTCATCCTCGGACTGATACTCAAAAAGTATCAGTACGAGGATAACTGTTCGTATGAGTGCCGCAACTATCCATATCGGTGCCGCAACTCATCCTCGGACTGATACTCAAAAAAGTATCAGTACGAGGATAACTGTTTCTATGAGTGCCGCAACTATCCTAATCAGTGCCGCAACTTTCCATATCAGTGCCGTAACTATCCATATCGGTGCCGCAACTGTCCATATCGGTGCCGCAACTGTCCATATCGGTGCCGCAACTGTCCATATCGGTGCCGCAACTGTCCATATCGGTGCCGCAACTCATCCTCGGACTGATACTCAAAAAAGTATCAGTACGAGGATAACTGTTCGTATGAGTGCCGCAACTATCCATATCGGTGCCGCAACTGTCCATATCGGTGCCGCAACTGTCCATATCGGTGCCGCAACTGTCCATATCGGTGCCGCAACTCATCCTCGGACTGATACTCAAAAAAGTATCAGTACGAGGATAACTGTTCTTATGAGTGACGCAACTATCCATATCGGTGCCGCAACTGTCCATATCGGTGCCGCAACTGTCCATATCGGTGCCGCAACTCATCCTCGGACTGATACTCAAAAAAGTATCAGTACGAGGATAACTGTTCGTATGAGTGCCGCAACTATCAATATCGGTGCCGCAACTGTCCATATCGGTGCCGCAACTGTCCATATCGGTGCCGCAACTCATCCTCGGACTGATACTCAAAAAAGTATCAGTACGAGGATAACTGTTCGTATGAGTGCCGCAACTATTCATATCGGTGCCGCAACTGTCCATATCAGTGCTGCAACTGTCCATATCAGTGCCGCAACTGTCCATATCGGTGCCGCAACTGTCCATATCGGTGCCGCAACTGTCCATATCGGTGCCGCAACTATCCATATCGGTGCCGCAACTATCCATATCGGTGCCGCAACTGTCCATATCGGTGCCGCAACTCATCCTCGGACTGATACTCAAAAAAGTATCAGTACGAGGATAACTGTTCGTATGAGTGCCGCAACTATCCATATCGGTGCCGCAACTCATCCTCGGACTGATACTCAAAAAAGTATCAGTACGAGGATAACTGTTCGTATGAGTGCCGCAACTATCCATATCAATGCCGCAACTGTCCATATCGGTGCCGCAACTGTCCATATCGGTGCCGCAACTCATCCTCGGACTGATACTCAAAAAAGTATCAGTACGAGGATAACTGTTCGTATGAGTGCCGCAACTATCCATATCGGTGCTGCAACTGTCCATATCAGTGCTGCAACTGTCCATATCAGTGCCGTAACTATCCATATCGGTGCCGCAACTATCCATATCGGTGCCGCAACTATCCATATCGGTGCCGCAACTGTCCATATCAGTGCTGCAACTGTCCATATCAGTGCCGCAACTGTCCATATCGGTGCCGCAACTATCCATATCGGTGCCGCAACTGTCCATATCGGTGCCGCAACTCATCCTCGGACTGATACTCAAAAAGTATCAGTACGAGGATAACTGTTCGTATGAGTGCCGCAACTATCCATATCGGTGCCGCAACTGTCCATATCGGTGCCGCAACTGTCCATATCGGTGCCGCAACTCATCCTCGGACTGATACTCAAAAAAGTATCAGTACGAGGATAACTGTTTGTATGAGTGCCGCAACTATCAATATCGGTGCCGCAACTGTCCATATCGGTGCCGCAACTGTCCATATCGGTGCCGCAAATCATCCTCGGACTTATACTCAAAAAAGTATCAGTACGAGGATAACTGTTCGTATGAGTGCCGCAACTATCCATATCGGTGCCGCAACTGTCCATATCAGTGCTGCAACTGTCCATATCAGTGCCGCAACTGTCCATATCGGTGCCGCAACTATCCATATCGGTGCCGCAACTATCCATATCTGTGCCGCAACTGTCCATATCGGTGCCGCAACTCATCCTCGGACTGATACTCAAAAAGTATCAGTACGAGGATAACTGTTCGTATGAGTGCCGCAACTATCCATATCGGTGCCGCAACTGTCCATATCAGTGCTGCAACTGTCCATATCAGTGCCGTAACTATCCATATCGGTGCCGCAACTGTCCATATCGGTGCCGCAACTGTCCATATCCGTGCCGCAACTCATCCTCGGACTGATACTCAAAAAAGTATCAGTACGAGGATAACTGTTCGTATGAGTGCCGCAACTATCCATATCGGTGCCGCAACTGTCCATATCAGTGCTGCAACTGTCCATATCAGTGCCGCAACTGTCCATATCGGTGCCGCAACTATCCATATCGGTGCCGCAACTATCCATATCTGTGCCGCAACTGTCCATATCGGTGCCGCAACTCATCCTCGGACTGATACTCAAAAAGTATCAGTACGAGGATAACTGTTCGTATGAGTGCCGCAACTATCCATATCGGTGCCGCAACTGTCCATATCAGTGCCGTAACTATCCATATCGGTGCCGCAACTGTCCATATCGGTGCCGCAACTGTCCATATCCGTGCCGCAACTCATCCTCGGACTGATACTTAAAAAGTATCAGTACGAGGATAACTGTTTCTATGAGTGCCGCAACTATCCTAATCAGTGCCGCAACTTTCCATATCAGTGCCGTAACTATCCATATCGGTGCCGCAACTGTCCATATCGGTGCCGCAACTGTCCATATCGGTGCCGCAACTGTCCATATCGGTGCCGCAACTGTCCATATCGGTGCCGCAACTGTCCATATCGGTGCCGCAACTCATCCTCGGACTGATACTCAAAAAGTATCAGTACGAGGATAACTGTTCCTATGAGTGCCGCAACTATCCTAATCAGTGAGGCAACTGTCCATATCTGTGCCGCAACTGTCCATATCGGTGCCGCAAATCATCCTCGGACTTATACTCAAAAAAGTATCAGTACGAGGATAACTGTTCGTATGAGTGCCGCAACTATCCATATCGGTGCCGCAACTGTCCATATCAGTGCTGCAACTGTCCATATCAGTGCCGCAACTGTCCATATCGGTGCCGCAACTATCCATATCGGTGCCGCAACTATCCATATCTGTGCCGCAACTGTCCATATCGGTGCCGCAACTCATCCTCGGACTGATACTCAAAAAGTATCAGTACGAGGATAACTGTTCGTATGAGTGCCGCAACTATCCATATCGGTGCCGCAACTGTCCATATCAGTGCTGCAACTGTCCATATCAGTGCCGTAACTATCCATATCGGTGCCGCAACTGTCCATATCGGTGCCGCAACTGTCCATATCCGTGCCGCAACTCATCCTCGGACTGATACTCAAAAAAGTATCAGTACGAGGATAACTGTTCGTATGAGTGCCGCAACTATCCATATCGGTGCCGCAACTGTCCATATCAGTGCTGCAACTGTCCATATCAGTGCCGCAACTGTCCATATCGGTGCCGCAACTATCCATATCGGTGCCGCAACTATCCATATCTGTGCCGCAACTGTCCATATCGGTGCCGCAACTCATTCTCGGACTGATACTCAAAAAAGTATCAGTACGAGGATAACTGTTCGTATGAGTGCCGCAACTATCCATATCGGTGCCGCAACTGTCCATATCAGTGCCGTAACTATCCATATCGGTGCCGCAACTGTCCATATCGGTGCCGCAACTGTCCATATCCGTGCCGCAACTCATCCTCGGACTGATACTTAAAAAGTATCAGTACGAGGATAACTGTTTCTATGAGTGCCGCAACTATCCTAATCAGTGCCGCAACTTTCCATATCAGTGCCGTAACTATCCATATCGGTGCCGCAACTGTCCATATCGGTGCCGCAACTGTCCATATCGGTGCCGCAACTGTCCATATCGGTGCCGCAACTGTCCATATCGGTGCCGCAACTGTCCATATCCGTGCCGCAACTCATCCTCGGACTGATACTCAAAAAGTATCAGTACGAGGATAACTGTTCCTATGAGTGCCGCAACTATCCTAATCAGTGAGGCAACTGTCCATATCTGTGCCGCAACTGTCCATATCAGTGCCGCAACTATCCATATCAGTGCCGCAACTCATGCTCGGACTGAAACTCAAAAAAGTATCAGTACGAGGATAACTGTTTGTATGAGTGCCGCAACTTTCCATATCGATGCCGCAACTGTCCATATCAGTGCTGCAACTGTCCATATCGGTGCCGCAACTATCCATATCGGTGCCGCAACTGTCCATATCAATGCCGCAACTATCCATATCAGTGCCGCAACTGACCATATCGGTGCCGCAACTGTCCATATCGGTGCCGCAACTATCCATATCAGTGCCGCAACTCATGCTCGTACTGAAACTCAAAAAAGTATCAGTACGAGGATAACTGTTCGTATGAGTGCCTCAACTGTCCATATCAGTACCGCAACTGTCCATATCGGTGCCGCAACTATCCATATCAGTGCCGCAACTCATCCTCGGACTGATACTCAAAAAAGTATCAGTACGAGGATAACTTTTCCTATGAGTGCCGCAACTATCCAAATCAGTGCCGCAACTGTCCATATCGGTGCCGCAACTGTCCATATCGGTGCCGCAACTCATCCTCGGACTGATACTCAAAAAAGTATCCGTACGAGGATAACTGTTCGTATGAGTGCCGCAACTATCCATATCGGTGCCGCAACTGTCCATATCGGTGCCGCAACTGTCCATATCGGTGCCGCAACTCATCCTCGGACTGATACTCAAAAAAGTATCAGTACGAGGATAACTGTTCGTATGAGTGCCGCAACTATCCATATCGGTGCCGCAACTCATCTTTGGACTGATACTCAAAAAAGTATCAGTACGAGGATAACTGTTCGTATGAGTGCCGCAACTATCCATATCGATGCCGCAACTGTCCATATCAGTGCGGCAACTGTCCATATCAGTGCCGCAACTATCCATATCGGTGCCGCAACTGTCCATATCGGTGCCGCAACTGTCCATATCGGTGCCGCAACTGTCCATATCGGTGCCGCAACTCATCCTCGGACTGATACTCAAAAAGTATCAGTACGAGGATAACTGTTCCTATGAGTGCCGCAACTATCCTAATCAGTGAGGCAACTGTCCATATCTGTGCCGCAACTGTCCATATCAGTGCCGCAACTATCCATATCAGTGCCGCAACTCATGCTCGGACTGAAACTCAAAAATGTATCAGTACGAGGATAACTGTTCGTATGAGTGCCGCAACTATCCATATCGATGCCGCAACTGTCCATATCAGTGCTGCAACTGTCCATATCAATGCCGCAACTATCCATATCGGTGCCGCAACTGTCCATATCGGTGCCGCAACTGTTCATATCGGTGCCGCAACTGTCCATATCGGTGCCGCAACTCATCCTCGGACTGATACTCAAAAAGTATCAGTACGAGGATAACTGTTCGTATGAGTGCCGCAACTATCCATATCGGTGCCGCAACTGTCCATATCGGTGCCGCAACTGTCCATATCGGTGCCGCAACTATCCATATCGGTGCCGCAACTATCCATATCGGTGCCGCAACTGTCCATATCAGTGCTGCAACTGTCCATATCAGTGCCGCAACTATCCATATCGGTGCCGCAACTGTCCATATCAATGCCGCAACTGTCCATATCGGTGCCGCAACTGTCCATATCGGTGCCGCAACTCATCCTCGGACTGATACTCAAAAAGTATCAGTACGAGGATAACTGTTCCTATGAGTGCCGCAACTATCCTAATCAGTGAGGCAACTGTCCATATCTGTGCCGCAACTGTCCATATCAGTGCCGCAACTATCCATATCAGTGCCGCAACTCATGCTCGGACTGAAACTCAAAAAATGTATCAGTACGAGGATAACTGTTCGTATGAGTGCCGCAACTATCCATATCGATGCCGCAACTGTCCATATCAGTGCTGCAACTGTCCATATCGGTGCCGCAACTGTCCATATCGGTGCCGCAACTATCCATATCAGTGCTGCAACTGTCCATATCAGTGCCGCAACTATCCATATCGGTGCCGCAACTCATCCTCGGACTGATACTCAAAAAGTATCAGTACGAGGATAACTGTTCCTATGAGTGCCGCAACTATCCTAATCAGTGAGGCAACTGTCCATATCTGTGCCGCAACTGTCCATATCAGTGCCGCAACTATCCATATCAGTGCCGCAACTCATGCTCGGACTGAAACTCAAAAATGTATCAGTACGAGGATAACTGTTCGTATGAGTGCCGCAACTATCCATATCGATGCCGCAACTGTCCATATCAGTGCTGCAACTGTCCATATCAATGCCGCAACTATCCTAATCAGTGAGGCAACTGTCCATATCTGTGCCGCAACTGTCCATATCAGTGCCGCAACTATCCATATCAGTGCCGCAACTCATGCTCGGACTGAAACTCAAAAAAGTATCAGTACGAGGATAACTGTTCGTAAGAGTGCCGCAACTGTCCATATCGGTGCCGCAACTGTCCATATCGGTGCCGCAACTGTCCATATCGGTGCCGCAACTCATCCTCGGACTGATACTCAAAAAAGTATCAGTACGAGGATAACTGTTCGTATGAGTGCCGCAACTGTCCATATCGGTGCCGCAACTGTCCATATCGGTGCCGCAAATGTCCATATCGGTGCCGCAACTCATCGTCGGACTGATACTCATAAAAGTACCAGTACGAAGATAACTGTTCGTATGAGTGCCGCAACTATCCATATCAGTGCTGCAACTGTCCATATCGGTGCCGCAACTGTCCATATCGGTGCCGCAACTGTCCATATCGGTGTCGCAACTATCCATATCAGTGCCGCAACTATCCATATCGGTGCCGCAACTGTCCATATCGGTGCCGCAACTGTCCATATCAGTGCCGCAACTATCCATATCAGTGCCGCAACTCATGCTCGGACTGAAACTCAAAAAAGTATCAGTACGAGGATAACTGTTCGTATGAGTGCCGCAACTATCCATATCGGTGCCGCAACTGTCCATATCAGTGCCGCAACTGTCCATATCGGTGCCGCAACTCATCCTCGGACTGATACTCAAAAAAGTATCCGTACGAGGATAACTATTCATATCAGTGCCGAAACTGTCCATATCGGTGCCGCAACTGTCCATATCGGTGCCGCAAATGTCCATATCGGTGCCGCAACTCATCCTCGGACTGATACTCAAAAAAGTATCAGTACGAGGATAACTGTTCGTATGAGTGCCGCAACTATCCATATCAGTGCCGCAACTGTCCATATCGGTGCCGCAACTGTCCATATCGGTGCCGCAACTATCCATATCGGTGCCGCAACTGTCCATATCGGTGCCGCAACTGTCCATATCGGTGCCGCAACTGTCCATATCAGTGCTGCAACTGTCCATATCAGTGCCGCAACTATCCATATCAGTGCCGCAACTCATGCTCGGACTGAAACTCAAAAAAGTATCAGTACGAGGATAACTGTTCGTATGAGTGCCGCAACTATCCATATCGGTGCCGCAACTGTCCATATCAGTGCCGCAACTGTCCATATCAGTGCCGCAACTCATCCTCGGACTGATACTCAAAAAAGTATCAGTACGAGGATAACTGTTCGTATGAGTGCCGCAACTATCCATATCGGTGCCGCAACTGTCCATATCGGTGCCGCAACTGTCCATATCGGTGCCGCAACTCATCCTCGGACTGATACTCAAAAAGTATCAGTACGAGGATAACTGTTCGTATGAGTGCCGCAACTATCCATATCGGTGCCGCAACTGTCCATATCGGTGCCGCAACTATCCATATCGGTGCCGCAACTATCCATATCAGTGCCGCAACTGTCCATATCGGTGCCGCAACTGTCCATATCGGTGCCGCAACTCATCTTCGGACTGATACTCAAAAAGTATCAGTACGAGGATAACTGTTCGTATGAGTGCCGCAACTATCCATATCGATGCCGCAACTGTCCATATCAGTGCTGCAACTGTCCATATCAGTGCCGCAACTATCCATATCGGTGCCGCAACTGTCCATATCGGTGCCGCAACTGTCCATATCGGTGCCGCAACTGTCCATATCGGTGCCGCAACTCATCCTCGGACTGATACTCAAAAGTATCAGTACGAGGATAACTGTTCCTATGAGTGCCGCAACTATCCTAATCAGTGAGGCAACTGTCCATATCTGTGCCGCAACTGTCCATATCAGTGCCGCAACTATCCATATCAGTGCCGCAACTCATGCTCGGACTGAAACTCAAAAAGTATCAGTACGAGGATAACTGTTTGTATGAGTGCCGCAACTTTCCATATCGATGCCGCAACTGTCCATATCAGTGCTGCAACTGTCCATATCAATGCCGCAACTATCCATATCGGTGCCGCAACTGTCCATATCGGTGCCGCAACTGTCCATATCGGTGCCGCAACTGTCCATATCTGTGCTGCAACTGTCCATATCAGTGCCGCAACTATCCATATCAGTGCCGCAACTCATGCTCGGACTGAAACTCAAAAAAGTATCAGTACGAGGATAACTGTTCGTATGAGTGCCGCAACTATCCATATCGGTGCCGCAACTGTCCATATCAGTGCCGCAACTGTCCATATCGGTGCCGCAACTCATCCATATCAGTGCCGCAACTCATGCTCGGACTGAAACTCAAAAAAGTATCAGTACGAGGATAACTGTTCGTATGAGTGCCGCAACTATCCATATCGGTGCCGCAACTGTCCATATCAGTGCTGCAACTGTCCATATCAGTGCCGCAACTGTCCATATCGGTGCCGCAACTATCCATATCGGTGCCGCAACTATCCATATCGGTGCCGCAACTGTCCATATCTGTGCTGCAACTGTCCATATCAGTGCCGCAACTATCCATATCAATGCCGCAACTCATGCTGGACTGAAACTCAAAAAAGTATCAGTACGAGGATAACTGTTCGTATGAGTGCCGCAACTATCCATATCGGTGCCGCAACTGTCCATATCGGTGCCGCAACTGTCCATATCGGTGCCGCAACTCATCCTCGGACTGATACTCAAAAAAGTATCCGTACGAGGATAACTGTTCGTATGAGTGCCGCAACTATCCATATCGGTGCCGCAACTGTCCATATCGGTGCCGCAACTGTCCATATCGGTGCCGCAACTATCCATATCGGTGCCGCAACTATCCATATCGGTGCCGCAACTGTCCATATCGGTGCCGCAACTCATCTTCGGACTGATACTCAAAAAGTATCAGTACGAGGATAACTGTTCGTATGAGTGCCGCAACTATCCATATCGATGCCGCAACTGTCCATATCAGTGCTGCAACTGTCCATATCAGTGCCGCAACTATCCATATCGGTGCCGCAACTGTCCATATCGGTGCCGCAACTGTCCATATCGGTGCCGCAACTGTCCATATCGGTGCCGCAACTCATCCTCGGACTGATACTCAAAAAGTATCAGAACGAGGATAACTGTTCCTATGAGTGCCGCAACTATCCTAATCAGTGAGGCAACTGTCCATATCTGTGCCGCAACTGTCCATATCAGTGCCGCAACTATCCATATCAGTGCCGCAACTCATGCTCGGACTGAAACTCAAAAAAGTATCAGTACGAGGATAACTGTTTGTATGAGTGCCGCAACTTTCCATATCGATGCCGCAACTGTCCATATCAGTGCTGCAACTGTCCATATCAATGCCGCAACTATCCATATCGGTGCCGCAACTGTCCATATCGGTGCCGCAACTGTCCATATCAGTGCCGCAACTGTCCATATCGGTGCCGCAACTATCCATATCGGTGCCGCAACTATCCATATCTGTGCCGCAACTGTCCATATCGGTGCCGCAACTCATCCTCGGACTGATACTCAAAAAAGTATCAGTACGAGGATAACTGTTCGTATGAGTGCCGCAACTATCCATATCGGTGCCGCAACTGTCCATATCGGTGCCGCAACTCATCTTCGGACTGATACTCAAAAAAGTATCAGTACGAGGATAACTGTTCGTATGAGTGCCGCAACTATCCATATCGATGCCGCAACTGTCCATATCAGTGCTGCAACTGTCCATATCAGTGCCGCAACTATCCATATCAGTACCGCAACTGTCCATATCGGTGCCGCAACTGTCCATATCGGTGCCGCAACTGTCCATATCGGTGCCGCAACTCATCCTCGGACTGATACTCAAAAAGTATCAGAACGAGGATAACTGTTCCTATGAGTGCCGCAACTATCCTAATCAGTGAGGCAACTGTCCATATCTGTGCCGCAACTGTCCATATCAGTGCCGCAACTATCCATATCAGTGCCGCAACTCATGCTCGGACTGAAACTCAAAAAAGTATCAGTACGAGGATAACTGTTTGTATGAGTGCCGCAACTTTCCATATCGATGCCGCAACTGTCCATATCAGTGCTGCAACTGTCCATATCAATGCCGCAACTATCCATATCGGTGCCGCAACTGTCCATATCGGTGCCGCAACTGTCCATATCAGTGCCGCAACTGTCCATATCGGTGCCGCAACTATCCATATCGGTGCCGCAACTGTCCATATCAGTGCCGCAACTGTCCATATCGGTGCCGCAACTCATCCTCGGACTGATACTCAAAAAAGTATCAGTACGAGGATAACTGTTCGTATGAGTGCCGCAACTATCCATATCGGTGCCGCAACTGTCCATATCAGTGCTGCAACTGTCCATATCAGTGCCGCAACTGTCCATATCGGTGCCGCAACTGTCCATATCGGTGCCGCAACTGTCCATATCGGTGCCGCAACTCATCCTCGGACTGATACTCAAAAAGTATCAGAACGAGGATAACTGTTCCTATGAGTGCCGCAACTATCCTAATCAGTGAGGCAACTGTCCATATCTGTGCCGCAACTGTCCATATCAGTGCCGCAACTATCCATATCAGTGCCGCAACTCATGCTCGGACTGAAACTCAAAAAAGTATCAGTACGAGGATAACTGTTTGTATGAGTGCCGCAACTTTCCATATCGATGCCGCAACTGTCCATATCAGTGCTGCAACTGTCCATATCAATGCCGCAACTATCCATATCGGTGCCGCAACTGTCCATATCGGTGCCGCAACTGTCCATATCAGTGCCGCAACTGTCCATATCGGTGCCGCAACTATCCATATCGGTGCCGCAACTATCCATATCTGTGCCGCAACTGTCCATATCGGTGCCGCAACTCATCCTCGGACTGATACTCAAAAAGTATCAGTACGAGGATAACTGTTCGTATGAGTGCCGCAACTATCCATATCGGTGCCGCAACTGTCCATATCGGTGCCGCAACTCATCTTCGGACTGATACTCAAAAAAGTATCAGTACGAGGATAACTGTTCGTATGAGTGCCGCAACTATCCATATCGATGCCGCAACTGTCCATATCAGTGCTGCAACTGTCCATATCAGTGCCGCAACTATCCATATCGGTGCCGCAACTGTCCATATCGGTGCCGCAACTGTCCATATCGGTGCCGCAACTGTCCATATCGGTGCCGCAACTCATCCTCGGACTGATACTCAAAAAGTATCAGAACGAGGATAACTGTTCCTATGAGTGCCGCAACTATCCTAATCAGTGAGGCAACTGTCCATATCTGTGCCGCAACTGTCCATATCAGTGCCGCAACTATCCATATCAGTGCCGCAACTCATGCTCGGACTGAAACTCAAAAAAGTATCAGTACGAGGATAACTGTTTGTATGAGTGCCGCAACTTTCCATATCGATGCCGCAACTGTCCATATCAGTGCTGCAACTGTCCATATCAATGCCGCAACTATCCATATCGGTGCCGCAACTGTCCATATCGGTGCCGCAACTGTCCATATCAGTGCCGCAACTGTCCATATCGGTGCCGCAACTATCCATATCGGTGCCGCAACTATCCATATCTGTGCCGCAACTGTCCATATCGGTGCCGCAACTCATCCTCGGACTGATACTCAAAAAGTATCAGTACGAGGATAACTGTTCGTATGAGTGCCGCAACTATCCATATCGGTGCCGCAACTGTCCATATCTGTGCTGCAACTGTCCATATCAGTGCCGCAACTCATGCTCGGACTGAAACTCAAAAAAGTATCAGTACGAGGATAACTGTTTGTATGAGTGCCGCAACTTTCCATATCGATGCCGCAACTGTCCATATCAGTGCTGCAACTGTCCATATCAATGCCGCAACTATCCATATCGGTGCCGCAACTATCCATATCGGTGCCGCAACTGTCCATATCTGTGCTGCAACTGTCCATATCAGTGCCGCAACTCATGCTCGGACTGAAACTCAAAAAGTATCAGTACGAGGATAACTGTTTGTATGAGTGCCGCAACTTTCCATATCGATGCCGCAACTGTCCATATCAGTGCTGCAACTGTCCATATCGGTGCCGCAACTGTCCATATCAGTGCCGCAACTGTCCATATCGGTGCCGCAACTATCCATATCGGTGCCGCAACTATCCATATCTGTGCCGCAACTGTCCATATCGGTGCCGCAACTCATCCTCGGACTGATACTCAAAAAGTATCAGTACGAGGATAACTGTTCGTATGAGTGCCGCAACTATCCATATCGGTGCCGCAACTGTCCATATCGGTGCCGCAACTCATCTTCGGACTGATACTCAAAAAAGTATCAGTACGAGGATAACTGTTCGTATGAGTGCCGCAACTATCCATATCGATGCCGCAACTGTCCATATCAGTGCTGCAACTGTCCATATCAGTGCCGCAACTATCCATATCGGTGCCGCAACTGTCCATATCGGTGCCGCAACTGTCCATATCGGTGCCGCAACTGTCCATATCGGTGCCGCAACTCATCCTCGGACTGATACTCAAAAAGTATCAGAACGAGGATAACTGTTCCTATGAGTGCCGCAACTATCCTAATCAGTGAGGCAACTGTCCATATCTGTGCCGCAACTGTCCATATCAGTGCCGCAACTATCCATATCAGTGCCGCAACTCATGCTCGGACTGAAACTCAAAAAAAGTATCAGTACGAGGATAACTGTTTGTATGAGTGCCGCAACTTTCCATATCGATGCCGCAACTGTCCATATCAGTGCTGCAACTGTCCATATCAATGCCGCAACTATCCATATCGGTGCCGCAACTGTCCATATCGGTGCCGCAACTGTCCATATCAGTGCCGCAACTGTCCATATCGGTGCCGCAACTATCCATATCGGTGCCGCAACTATCCATATCTGTGCCGCAACTGTCCATATCGGTGCCGCAACTCATCCTCGGACTGATACTCAAAAAAGTATCAGTACGAGGATAACTGTTCGTATGAGTGCCGCAACTATCCATATCGGTGCCGCAACTGTCCATATCAGTGCTGCAACTGTCCATATCAGTGCCGCAACTGTCCATATCGGTGCCGCAACTATCCATATCGGTGCCGCAACTATCCATATCGGTGCCGCAACTGTCCATATCTGTGCTGCAACTGTCCATATCAGTGCCGCAACTATCCATATCAGTGCCGCAACTCATGCTCGGACTGAAACTCAAAAAAGTATCAGTACGAGGATAACTGTTCGTATGAGTGCCGCAACTATCCATATCGGTGCCGAAACTGTCCATATCAGTGCCGCAACTGTCCATATCGGTGCCGCAACTCATCCTCGGACTGATACTCAAAAAAAGTATCCGTACGAGGATAACTGTTCGTATGAGTGCCGCAACTATCCATATCGGTGCCGCAACTGTCCATATCGGTGCCGCAACTGTCCATATCGGTGCCGCAACTCATCCTCGGACTGATACTCAAAAAGTATCAGTACGAGGATAACTGTTCGTATGAGTGCCGCAACTATCCATATCGGTGCCGCAACTGTCCATATCGGTGCCGCAACTCATCTTCGGACTGATACTCAAAAAAGTATCAGTACGAGGATAACTGTTCGTATGAGTGCCGCAACTATCCATATCGATGCCGCAACTGTCCATATCAGTGCTGCAACTGTCCATATCAGTGCCGCAACTATCCATATCGGTGCCGCAACTGTCCATATCGGTGCCGCAACTGTCCATATCGGTGCCGCAACTGTCCATATCGGTGCCGCAACTCATCCTCGGACTGATACTCAAAAAGTATCAGTACGAGGATAACTGTTCCTATGAGTGCCGCAACTATCCTAATCAGTGAGGCAACTGTCCATATCTGTGCCGCAACTGTCCATATCAGTGCCGCAACTATCCATATCAGTGCCGCAACTCATGCTCGGACTGAAACTCAAAAAAGTATCAGTACGAGGATAACTGTTTGTATGAGTGCCGCAACTTTCCATATCGATGCCGCAACTGTCCATATCAGTGCTGCAACTGTCCATATCAATGCCGCAACTATCCATATCGGTGCCGCAACTGTCCATATCGGTGCCGCAACTGTCCATATCGGTGCCGCAACTGTCCATATCGGTGCCGCAACTCATCCTCGGACTGATACTCAAAAGTATCAGTACGAGGATAACTGTTCCTATGAGTGCCGCAACTATCCTAATCAGTGAGGCAACTGTCCATATCTGTGCCGCAACTGTCCATATCAGTGCCGCAACTATCCATATCAGTGCCGCAACTCATGCTCGGACTGAAACTCAAAAAGTATCAGTACGAGGATAACTGTTCGTATGAGTGCCGCAACTATCCATATCGGTGCCGCAACTGTCCATATCAGTGCTGCAACTGTCCATATCAGTGCCGCAACTGTCCATATCGGTGCCGCAACTATCCATATCGGTGCCGCAACTATCCATATCGGTGCCGCAACTGTCCATATCTGTGCTGCAACTGTCCATATCGGTGCCGCAACTATCCATATCAATGCCGCAACTCATGCTCGGACTGAAACTCAAAAAGTATCAGTACGAGGATAACTGTTCGTATGAGTGCCGCAACTATCCATATCGGTGCCGCAACTATCCATATCGGTGCCGCAACTGTCCATATCTGTGCTGCAACTGTCCATATCAGTGCCGCAACTATCCATATCAATGCCGCAACTCATGCTCGGACTGAAACTCAAAAAAGTATCAGTACGAGGATAACTGTTCGTATGAGTGCCGCAACTATCCATATCGGTGCCGCAACTGTCCATATCGGTGCCGCAACTGTCCATATCGGTGCCGCAACTCATCCTCGGACTGATACTCAAAAAAGTATCCGTACGAGGATAACTGTTCGTATGAGTGCCGCAACTATCCATATCGGTGCCGCAACTGTCCATATCGGTGCCGCAACTGTCCATATCGGTGCCGCAACTATCCATATCGGTGCCGCAACTATCCATATCGGTGCCGCAACTGTCCATATCGGTGCCGCAACTCATCTTCGGACTGATACTCAAAAAAGTATCAGTACGAGGATAACTGTTCGTATGAGTGCCGCAACTATCCATATCGATGCCGCAACTGTCCATATCAGTGCTGCAACTGTCCATATCAGTGCCGCAACTATCCATATCGGTGCCGCAACTGTCCATATCGGTGCCGCAACTGTCCATATCGGTGCCGCAACTGTCCATATCGGTGCCGCAACTCATCCTCGGACTGATACTCAAAAGTATCAGAACGAGGATAACTGTTCCTATGAGTGCCGCAACTATCCTAATCAGTGAGGCAACTGTCCATATCTGTGCCGCAACTGTCCATATCAGTGCCGCAACTATCCATATCAGTGCCGCAACTCATGCTCGGACTGAAACTCAAAAAAGTATCAGTACGAGGATAACTGTTTGTATGAGTGCCGCAACTTTCCATATCGATGCCGCAACTGTCCATATCAGTGCTGCAACTGTCCATATCAATGCCGCAACTATCCATATCGGTGCCGCAACTGTCCATATCGGTGCCGCAACTGTCCATATCAGTGCCGCAACTGTCCATATCGGTGCCGCAACTATCCATATCGGTGCCGCTACTATTCGTATCTGTGCCGGAACTATCCATATCGGTGCCGCAACTCATCCTCGGACTGATACTCAAAAAGTATCAGTACGAGGATAACTGTTCGTATGAGTGCCGCAACTATCCATATCGGTGCCGCAACTGTCCATATCAGTGCTGCAACTGTCCATATCAGTGCCGCAACTATCCATATCAGTGCCGCAACTCATGCTCGGACTGAAACTCAAAAAAGTATCAGTACGAGGATAACTGTTTCGTATGAGTGCCGCAACTTTCCATATCGATGCCGCAACTGTCCATATCAGTGCTGCAACTGTCCATATCAATGCCGCAACTATCCATATCGGTGCCGCAACTGTCCATATCGGTGCCGCAACTGTCCATATCGGTGCCGCAACTGTCCATATCGGTGCCGCAACTATCCATATCGGTGCCGCAACTATCCATATCTGTGCCGCAACTGTCCATATCGGTGCCGCAACTCATCCTCGGACTGATACTCAAAAAGTATCAGTACGAGGATAACTGTTCGTATGAGTGCCGCAACTATCCATATCGGTGCCGCAACTGTCCATATCAGTGCTGCAACTGTCCATATCAGTGCCGCAACTGTCCATATCGGTGCCGCAACTATCCATATCGGTGCCGCAACTATCCATATCGGTGCCGCAACTGTCCATATCTGTGCCGCAACTGTCCATATCAGTGCCGCAACTATCCATATCAGTGCCGCAACTCATGCTCGGACTGAAACTCAAAAAAGTATCAGTACGAGGATAACTGTTCGTATGAGTGCCGCAACTATCCATATCGGTGCCGCAACTGTCCATATCAGTGCTGCAACTGTCCATATCAGTGCCGCAACTGTCCATATCGGTGCCGCAACTATCCATATCGGTGCCGCAACTATCCATATCGGTGCCGCAACTGTCCATATCGGTGCCGCAACTGTCCATATCGGTGCCGCAACTGTCCATATCGGTGCCGCAACTCATGCTCGGACTGAAACTCAAAAAAGTATCAGTACGAGGATAACTGTTCGTATGAGTGCCGCAACTATCCATATCGGTGCCGCAACTGTCCATATCGGTGCCGCAACTCATCCTCGGACTGATACTCAAAAAAGTATCAGTACGAGGATAACTGTTCGTATGAGTGCCGCAACTATCCATATCGGTGCCGCAACTATCCATATCGATGCCGCAACTGTCCATATCAGTGCTGCAACTGTCCATATCAGTGCCGCAACTATCCATATCGGTGCCGCAACTGTCCATATCGGTGCCGCAACTGTCCATATCGGTGCCGCAACTGTCCATATCGGTGCCGCAACTATCCATATCGGTGCCGCAACTGTCCATATCGGTGCCGCAACTCATCCTCGGACTGATACTCAAAAAGTATCAGTACGAGGATAACTGTTCGTATGAGTGCCGCAACTATCCATATCGGTGCCGCAACTGTCCATATCGGTGCCGCAACTGTCCATATCGGTGCCGCAACTGTCCATATCGGTGCCGCAACTGTCCATATCGGTGCCGCAACTCATCCTCGGACTGATACTCAAAAAAGTATCAGTACGAGGATAACTGTTCGTATGAGTGCCGCAACTATCCATATCGGTGCCGCAACTTTCCATATCGGTGCCGCAACTGTCCATATCGGTGCCGCAACTCATCCTCGGACTGATACTCAAAAAAGTATCAGTACGAGGATAACTGTTCGTATGAGTACCGCAACTATCCATATCGGTGCCGCAACTGTCCATATCAGTGCGGCAACTGTCCATATCAGTGCCGCAACTGTCCATATCGGTGCCGCAACTATCCATATCGGTGCCGCAACTGTCCATATCGGTGCCGCAACTGTCCATATCGGTATTGCAACTCATCCTCGGACTGATACTCAAAAAAGTATCAGTACGAGGATAACTGTTCGTATGAGTGCCGCAACTATCCATATCGGTGCTGCAACTGTCCATATCAGTGCTGCAACTGTCCATATCAGTGCCGTAACTATCCATATCGGTGCCGCAACTGTCCATATCGGTGCCGCAACTCATCCTCGGACTGATACTCAAAAAGTATCAGTACGAGGATAACTGTTCCTATGAGTGCCGCAACTATCCTAATCAGTGCCGCAACTGTCCATATCGGTGCCGCAACTGTCCATATCGGTGCCGCAACTGTCCATATCGGTGCCGCAACTCATGCTCGGACTGAAACTCAAAAAAGTATCAGTACGAGGATAACTGTTCGTATGAGTGCCGCAACTGTCCATATCGGTGCCGCAACTGTCCATATCGGTGCCGCAACTGTCCATATCAGTGCCGCAACTATCCATATCGGTGCCGCAACTGTCCATATCGGTGCCGCAACTGTCCATATCGGTGCCGCAACTGTCCATATCGGTGCCGCAACTGTCCATATCAGTGCCGCAACTATCCATATCGGTGCCGCAACTATCCATATCGGTGCCGCAACTGTCCATATCGGTGCCGCAACTGTCCATATCGGTGCCGCAACTGTCCATATCGGTGCCGCAACTGTCCATATCGGTGCCGCAATTCATGCTCGGACTGAAACTCAAAAAAGTATCAGTACGAGGATAACTGTTCGTATGAGTGCCGCAACTGTCCATATCGGTGCCGCAAAAGTCCATATCAGTGCCGCAACTGTCCATATCGGTGCCGCAACTCATCCTCGGACTGATACTCAAAAAAGTATCCGTACGAGGATAACTGTTCGTATGAGTGCCGCAACTATCCATATCGGTGCCGCAACTGTCCATATCGGTGCCGCAACTGTCCATATCGGTGCCGCAACTCATCCTCGGACTGATACTCAAAAAGTATCAGTACGAGGATAACTGTTCGTATGAGTGCCGCAACTATCCATATCGGTGCCGCAACTGTCCATATCGGTGCCGCAACTCATCCTCGGACTGATACTCAAAAAAGTATCAGTACGAGGATAACTGTTCGTATGAGTGCCGCAACTGTCCATATCGGTGCCGCAAATGTCCATATCAGTGCCGCAACTGTCCATATCAGTGCCGCAACTATCCATATCGGTGCCGCAACTGTCCATATCGGTGCCGCAACTGTCCATATCGGTGCCGCAACTGTCCATATCGGTGCCGCAACTCATCCTCGGACTGATACTCAAAAAGTATCAGTACGAGGATAACTGTTCCTATGAGTGCCGCAACTATCCTAATCAGTGAGGCAACTGTCCATATCTGTGCCGCAACTGTCCATATCAGTGCCGCAACTCATGCTCGGACTGAAAGTCAAAAAAGTATCAGTACGAGGATAACTGTTTGTATGAGTGCCGCAACTTTCCATATCGGTGCCGCAACTGTCCATATCAGTGCCGCAACTGTCCATATCGGTGCCGCAACTATCCATATCGGTGCCGCAACTGTCCATATCGGTGCCGCAACTGTCCATATCGGTGCCGCAACTGTCCATATCGGTGCCGCAACTCATCCTCGGACTGATACTCAAAAAAGTATCAGTACGAGGATAACTGTTCCTATGAGTGCCGCAACTATCCTAATCAGTGAGGCAACTGTCCATATCTGTGCCGCAACTGTCCATATCAGTGCCGCAACTATCCATATCAGTGCCGCAACTCATGCTCGGACTGAAACTCAAAAAAGTATCAGTACGAGGATAACTGTTCGTATGAGTGCCGCAACTATCCATATCGGTGCCGCAACTGTCCATATCAGTGCTGCAACTGTCCATATCAGTGCCGCAACTGTCCATATCGGTGCCGCAACTATCCATATCGGTGCCGCAACTATCCATATCGGTGCCGCAACTGTCCATATCTGTGCTGCAACTGTCCATATCAGTGCCGCAACTATCCATATCAATGCCGCAACTCATGCTCGGACTGAAACTCAAAAAAGTATCAGTACGAGGATAACTGTTCCTATGAGTGCCGCAACTATCCTAATCAGTGAGGCAACTGTCCATATCTGTGCCGCAACTGTCCATATCAGTGCCGCAACTATCCATATCAGTGCCGCAACTCATGCTCGGACTGATACTCAAAAAAGTATCAGTACGAGGATAACTGTTCGTATGAGTGCCGCAACTATCCATATCGGTGCCGCAACTGTCCATATCAGTGCTGCAACTGTCCATATCAGTGCCGCAACTGTCCATATCGGTGCCGCAACTATCCATATCGGTGCCGCAACTATCCATATCGGTGCCGCAACTGTCCATATCTGTGCTGCAACTGTCCATATCAGTGCCGCAACTATCCATATCAATGCCGCAACTCATGCTCGGACTGAAACTCAAAAAAGTATCAGTACGAGGATAACTGTTCGTATGAGTGCCGCAACTATCCATATCGGTGCCGCAACTGTCCATATCGGTGCCGCAACTGTCCATATCGGTGCCGCAACTCATCCTCGGACTGATACTCAAAAAGTATCAGTACGAGGATAACTGTTCCTATGAGTGCCGCAACTATCCTAATCAGTGAGGCAACTGTCCATATCTGTGCCGCAACTGTCCATATCAGTGCCGCAACTCATGCTCGGACTGAAAGTCAAAAAAGTATCAGTACGAGGATAACTGTTTGTATGAGTGCCGCAACTTTCCATATCGATGCCGCAACTGTCCATATCAGTGCTGCAACTGTCCATATCAATGCCGCAACTATCCATATCGGTGCCGCAACTGTCCATATCGGTGCCGCAACTGTCCATATCGGTGCCGCAACTGTCCATATCGGTGCCGCAACTCATCCTCGGACTGATACTCAAAAAGTATCAGTACGAGGATAACTGTTCCCTATGAGTGCCGCAACTATCCTAATCAGTGAGGCAACTGTCCATATCTGTGCCGCAACTGTCCATATCAGTGCCGCAACTATCCATATCAGTGCCGCAACTCATGCTCGGACTGAAACTCAAAAAAGTATCAGTACGAGGATAACTGTTCGTATGAGTGCCGCAACTATCCATATCGGTGCCGCAACTGTCCATATCAGTGCTGCAACTGTCCATATCAGTGCCGCAACTGTCCATATCGGTGCCGCAACTATCCATATCGGTGCCGCAACTATCCATATCGGTGCCGCAACTGTCCATATCTGTGCTGCAACTGTCCATATCAGTGCCGCAACTATCCATATCAATGCCGCAACTCATGCTCGGACTGAAACTCAAAAAAGTATCAGTACGAGGATAACTGTTCCTATGAGTGCCGCAACTATCCTAATCAGTGAGGCAACTGTCCATATCTGTGCCGCAACTGTCCATATCAGTGCCGCAACTATCCATATCAGTGCCGCAACTCATGCTCGGACTGAAACTCAAAAAAGTATCAGTACGAGGATAACTGTTCGTATGAGTGCCGCAACTATCCATATCGGTGCCGCAACTGTCCATATCAGTGCTGCAACTGTCCATATCAGTGCCGCAACTGTCCATATCGGTGCCGCAACTATCCATATCGGTGCCGCAACTATCCATATCGGTGCCGCAACTGTCCATATCTGTGCTGCAACTGTCCATATCAGTGCCGCAACTATCCATATCAATGCCGCAACTCATGCTCGGACTGAAACTCAAAAAAGTATCAGTACGAGGATAACTGTTCGTATGAGTGCCGCAACTATCCATATCGGTGCCGCAACTGTCCATATCGGTGCCGCAACTGTCCATATCGGTGCCGCAACTCATCCTCGGACTGATACTCAAAAAAGTATCCGTACGAGGATAACTGTTCGTATGAGTGCCGCAACTATCCATATCGGTGCCGCAACTGTCCATATCGGTGCTGCAACTGTCCATATCAGTGCCGCAACTATCCATATCAATGCCGCAACTCATGCTCGGACTGAAACTCAAAAAAGTATCAGTACGAGGATAACTGTTCCTATGAGTGCCGCAACTATCCTAATCAGTGAGGCAACTGTCCATATCTGTGCCGCAACTGTCCATATCAGTGCCGCAACTCTCCATATCAGTGCCGCAACTCATGCTCGGACTGAAACTCAAAAAAGTATCAGTACGAGGATAACTGTTCGTATGAGTGCCGCAACTATCCATATCGGTGCCGCAACTGTCCATATCAGTGCTGCAACTGTCCATATCAGTGCCGCAACTGTCCATATCGGTGCCGCAACTATCCATATCGGTGCCGCAACTATCCATATCGGTGCCGCAACTGTCCATATCTGTGCTGCAACTGTCCATATCAGTGCCGCAACTATCCATATCAATGCCGCAACTCATCCTCGGACTGATACTCAAAAAAGTATCAGTACGAGGATAACTGTTCGTATGAGTGCCGCAACTATCCATATCGGTGCCGCAACTGTCCATATCAGTGCCGCAACTGTCCATATCGGTGCCGCAACTCATCCTCGGACTGATACTCAAAAAGTATCCGTACGAGGATAACTGTTCGTATGAGTGCCGCAACTATCCATATCGGTGCCGCAACTGTCCATATCGGTGCCGCAACTGTCCATATCGGTGCCGCAACTGTCCATATCGGTGCCGCAACTCATCCTCGGACTGATACTCAAAAAGTATCAGTACGAGGATAACTGTTCCTATGAGTGCCGCAACTATCCTAATCAGTGAGGCAACTGTCCATATCTGTGCCGCAACTGTCCATATCAGTGCCGCAACTATCCATATCAGTGCCGCAACTCATGCTCGGACTGAAACTCAAAAAAGTATCAGTACGAGGATAACTGTTCGTATGAGTGCCGCAACTATCCATATCGGTGCCGCAACTGTCCATATCAGTGCCGCAACTATCCATATCGATGCCGCAACTGTCCATATCAGTGCTGCAACTGTCCATATCAATGCCGCAACTATCCATATCGGTGCCGCAACTGTCCATATCGGTGCCGCAACTGTCCATATCGGTGCCGCAACTGTCCATATCGGTGCCGCAACTCATCCTCGGACTGATACTCAAAAAGTATCAGTACGAGGATAACTGTTCCTATGAGTGCCGCAACTATCCTAATCAGTGAGGCAACTGCCCATATCTGTGCCGCAACTGTCCATATCAGTGCCGCAACTATCCATATCAGTGCCGCAACTCATGCTCGGACTGAAACTCAAAAAAGTATCAGTACGAGGATAACTGTTCGTATGAGTGCCGCAACTATCCATATCGGTGCCGCAACTGTCCATATCGGTGCCGCAACTCATCCTCGGACTGATACTCAAAAAGTATCAGTACGAGGATAACTGTTCGTATGAGTGCCGCAACTATCCATATCGGTGCCGCAACTATCCATATCGATGCCGCAACTGTCCATATCAGTGCTGCAACTGTCCATATCAATGCCGCAACTATCCATATCGGTGCCGCAACTGTCCATATCGGTGCCGCAACTGTCCATATCGGTGCCGCAACTGTCCATATCGGTGCCGCAACTATCCATATCGGTGCCGCAACTGTCCATATCGGTGCCGCAACTCATCCTCGGACTGATACTCAAAAAGTATCAGTACGAGGATAACTGTTCGTATGAGTGCCGCAACTATCCATATCGGTGCCGCAACTGTCCATATCGGTGCCGCAACTGTCCATATCGGTGCCGCAACTATCCATATCGGTGCCGCAACTGTCCATATCGGTGCCGCAACTCATCCTCGGACTGATACTCAAAAAAGTATCAGTACGAGGATAACTGTTCGTATGAGTGCCGCAACTATCCATATCGGTGCCGCAACTTTCCATATCGGTGCCGCAACTGTCCATATCGGTGCCGCAACTCATCCTCGGACTGATACTCAAAAAAGTATCAGTACGAGGATAACTGTTCGTATGAGTGCCGCAACTATCCATATCGGTGCCGCAACTGTCCATATCAGTGCTGCAACTGTCCATATCAGTGCCGCAACTGTCCATATCGGTGCCGCAACTATCCATATCGGTGCCGCAACTATCCATATCGGTGCCGCAACTGTCCATATCGGTATTGCAACTCATCCTCGGACTGATACTCAAAAAAGTATCAGTACGAGGATAACTGTTCGTATGAGTGCCGCAACTATCCATATCGGTGCTGCAACTGTCCATATCAGTGCTGCAACTGTCCATATCAGTGCCGTAACTATCCATATCGGTGCCGCAACTGTCCATATCGGTGCCGCAACTCATCCTCGGACTGATACTCAAAAAGTATCAGTACGAGGATAACTGTTCCTATGAGTGCCGCAACTATCCTAATCAGTGCCGCAACTGTCCATATCGGTGCCGCAACTGTCCATATCGGTGCCGCAACTATCCATATCAGTGCCGCAACTCATGCTCGGACTGAAACTCAAAAAAAGTATCAGTACGAGGATAACTGTTCGTATGAGTGCCGCAACTATCCATATCGGTGCCGCAACTGTCCATATCGGTGACGCAACTGTCCATATCAGTGCCGCAACTATCCATATCGGTGCCGCAACTTTCCTTATCGGTGCCGCAACTGTCCATATCGGTGCCGCAACTGTCCATATCGGTGCCGCAACTCATCCTCGGACTGATACTCAAAAAAGTATCAGTACGAGGATAACTGTTCGTATGAGTGCCGCAACTATCCATATCGGTGCCGCAACTGTCCATATCGGTGCCGCAACTGTCCATATCGGTGCCGCAACTCATCCTCGGACTGATACTCAAAAAGTATCAGTACGAGGATAACTGTTCCTATGAGTGCCGCAACTATCCTAATCAGTGCCGCAACTGTCCATATCGGTGCCGCAACTGTCCATATCGGTGCCGCAACTATCCATATCAGTACCGCAACTCATGCTCGGACTGAAACTCAAAAAAGTATCAGTACGAGGATAACTGTTCGTATGAGTGCCGCAACTATCCATATCGGTGCCGCAACTGTCCATATCGGTGCCGCAACTGTCCATATCGATGCCGCAACTGTCCATATCGGTGCCGCAACTATCCATATCAGTGCCGCAACTCATGCACGGACTGAAACTCAAAAAAGTATCAGTACGAGGATAACTGTTCGTATGAGTGCCGCAACTATCCATATCGGTGCCGCAACTGTCCATATCGGTGCCGCAACTGTCCATATCAGTGCCGCAACTATCCATATCGGTGCCGCAACTGTCCTTATCGGTGCCGCAACTGTCCATATCGGTGCCGCAACTGTCCATATCGGTGCCGCAACTCATCCTCGGACTGATACTCAAAAAAGTATCAGTACGAGGATAACTGTTCGTATGAGTGCCGCAACTATCCATATCGGTGCCGCAACTGTCCATATCGGTGCCGCAACTGTCCATATCGGTGCCGCAACTGTCCATATCGGTGCCGCAACTCATCCTCGGACTGATACTCAAAAAGTATCAGTACGAGGATAACTGTTCCTATGAGTGCCGCAACTATCCTAATCAGTGCCGCAACTGTCCATATCGGTGCCGCAACTGTCCATATAATTGCCGCAACTGTCCATATCGGTGCCGCAACTGTCCATATCGGTGCCGCAACTATCCATATCAGTGCCGCAACTCATGCTCGGACTGAAACTCAAAAAAGTATCAGTACGAGGATAACTGTTCGTATGAGTGCCGCAACTATCCATATCGGTGCCGCAACTGTCCATATCGGTGCCGCAACTCATCCTCGGACTGATACTTAAAAAGTATCAGTACGAGGATAACTGTTCCTATGAGTGCCGCAACTATCCTAATCAGTGCCGCAACTGTCCATATCAGTGCCGTAACTATCCATATCGGTGCCGCAACTGTCCATATCGGTGCCGCAACTGTCCATATCGGTGGCGCAACTGTCCATATCGGTGCCGCAACTTATCCTCGGACTGATACTCAAAAAGTATCAGTACGAGGATAACTGTTCCTATGAGTGCCGCAACTATCCTAATCAGTGCCGCAACTGTCCTTATCGGTGCCGCAACTGTCCATATCGGTGCCGCAACTATCCATATCAGTGCCGCAACTCATGCTCGGACTGAAACTCAAAAAAGTATCAGTACGAGGATAACTGTTCGTATGAGTGCCGCAACTATCCATATCGGTGCCGCAACTGTCCATATCGGTGCCGCAACTGTCCATATCAGTGCCGCAACTATCCATATCGGTGCCGCAACTGTCCATATCGGTGCCGCAACTGTCCATATCGGTGCCGCAACTCATCCTCGGACTGATACTCAAAAAAGTATCAGTACGAGGATAACTGTTCGTATGAGTGCCGCAACTATCCATATCGGTGCCGCAACTGTCCATATCGGTGCCGCAACTATCCATATCGGTGCCGCAACTGTCCATATCGGTGCCGCAACTGTCCATATCGGTGCCGCAACTCATCCTCGGACTGATACTCAAAAAAGTATCCGTACGAGGATAACTGTTCGTATGAGTGCCGCAACTATCCATATCGGTGCCGCAACTGTCCATATCGGTGCCGCAACTGTCCATATCGGTGCCGCAACTATCCATATCGGTGCCGCAACTATCCATATCGGTGCCGCAACTGTCCATATCGGTGCCGCAAATTATCTTCGGACTGATACTCAAAAAAGTATCAGTACGAGGATAACTGTTCGTATGAGTGCCGCAACTATCCATATCGATGCCGCAACTGTCCATATCAGTGCTGCAACTGTCCATATCAGTGCCGCAACTATCCATATCGGTGCCGCAACTGTCCATATCGGTGCCGCAACTGTCCATATCGGTGCCGCAACTGTCCATATCGGTGCCGCAACTCATCCTCGGACTGATACTCAAAAAGTATCAGAACGAGGATAACTGTTCCTATGAGTGCCGCAACTATCCTAATCAGTGAGGCAACTGTCCATATCTGTGCCGCAACTGTCCATATCAGTGCCGCAACTATCCATATCAGTGCCGCAACTCATGCTCGGACTGAAACTCAAAAAAGTATCAGTACGAGGATAACTGTTTGTATGAGTGCCGCAACTTTCCATATCGATGCCGCAACTGTCCATATCAGTGCTGCAACTGTCCATATCAATGCCGCAACTATCCATATCGGTGCCGCAACTGTCCATATCGGTGCCGCAACTGTCCATATCAGTGCCGCAACTGTCCATATCGGTGCCGCAACTATCCATATCGGTGCCAGAACTATCCATATCTGTGCCGCAACTGTCCATATCGGTGCCGCAACTCATCCTCGGACTGATACTCAAAAAAGTATCAGTACGAGGATAACTGTTCGTATGAGTGCCGCAACTATCCATATCGGTGCCGCAACTGTCCATATCAGTGCTGCAACTGTCCATATCTGTGCCGCAACTGTCCATATCGGTGCCGCAACTATCCATATCGGTGCCGCAACTATCCATATCGGTGCCGCAACTGTCCATATCTGTGCTGCAACTGTCCATATCAGTGCCGCAACTATCCATATCAGTGCCGCAACTCATGCTCGGACTGAAACTCAAAAAAGTATCAGTACGAGGATAACTGTTCGTATGAGTGCCGCAACTATCCATATCGGTGCCGCAACTGTCCATATCAGTGCCGCAACTGTCCATATCGGTGCCGCAACTCATCCTCGGACTGATACTCAAAAAAGTATCCGTACGAGGATAACTGTTCGTATGAGTGCCGCAACTATCCATATCGGTGCCGCAACTGTCCATATCGGTGCCGCAACTGTCCATATCGGTGCCGCAACTCATCCTCGGACTGATACTCAAAAAGTATCAGTACGAGGATAACTGTTCGTATGAGTGCCGCAACTATCCATATCGGTGCCGCAACTGTCCATATCGGTGCCGCAACTCATCTTCGGACTGATACTCAAAAAAGTATCAGTACGAGGATAACTGTTCGTATGAGTGCCGCAACTATCCATATCGATGCCGCAACTGTCCATATCAGTGCTGCAACTATCCATATCGGTGCCGCAACTATCCATATCGGTGCCGCAACTGTCCATATCTGTGCTGCAACTGTCCATATCAGTGCCGCAACTATCCATATCAGTGCCGCAACTCATGCTCGGACTGAAACTCAAAAAAGTATCAGTACGAGGATAACTGTTCGTATGAGTGCCGCAACTATCCATATCGGTGCCGCAACTGTCCATATCAGTGCCGCAACTGTCCATATCGGTGCCGCAACTCATCCTCGGACTGATACTCAAAAAAGTATCCGTACGAGGATAACTGTTCGTATGAGTGCCGCAACTATCCATATCGGTGCCGCAACTGTCCATATCGGTGCCGCAACTCATCCTCGGACTGATACTCAAAAAAGTATCAGTACGAGGATAACTGTTCGTATGAGTGCCGCAACTATCCATATCGGTGCCGCAACTGTCCATATCGGTGCCGCAACTCATCTTCGGACTGATACTCAAAAAAGTATCAGTACGAGGATAACTGTTCGTATGAGTGCCGCAACTATCCATATCGATGCCGCAACTGTCCATATCAGTGCTGCAACTGTCCATATCAGTGCCGCAACTATCCATATCGGTGCCGCAACTGTCCATATCGGTGCCGCAACTGTCCATATCGGTGCCGCAACTGTCCATATCGGTGCCGCAACTCATCCTCGGACTGATACTCAAAAGTATCAGTACGAGGATAACTGTTCCTATGAGTGCCGCAACTATCCTAATCAGTGAGGCAACTGTCCATATCTGTGCCGCAACTGTCCATATCAGTGCCGCAACTCATGCTCGGACTGAAACTCAAAAAAGTATCAGTACGAGGATAACTGTTTGTATGAGTGCCGCAACTTTCCATATCGATGCCGCAACTGTCCATATCAGTGCTGCAACTGTCCTTATCAATGCCGCAACTATCCATATCGGTGCCGCAACTGTCCATATCGGTGCCGCAACTGTCCATATCGGTGCCGCAACTGTCCATATCGGTGCCGCAACTCATCCTCGGACTGATACTCAAAAAGTATCAGTACGAGGATAACTGTTCCTATGAGTGCCGCAACTATCCTAATCAGTGAGGCAACTGTCCATATCTGTGCCGCAACTGTCCATATCAGTGCCGCAACTATCCATATCAGTGCCGCAACTCATGCTCGGACTGAAACTCAAAAAAGTATCAGTACGAGGATAACTGTTCGTATGAGTGCCGCAACTATCCATATCGGTGCCGCAACTGTCCATATCGGTGCCGCAACTGTCCATATCGGTGCCGCAACTCATCCTCGGACTGATACTCAAAAAGTATCAGTACGAGGATAACTGTTCCTATGAGTGCCGCAACTATCCTAATCAGTGAGGCAACTGTCCATATCTGTGCCGCAACTGTCCATATCAGTGCCGCAACTCATGCTCGGACTGAAACTCAAAAAAGTATCAGTACGAGGATAACTGTTTGTATGAGTGCCGCAACTTTCCATATCGATGCCGCAACTGTCCATATCAGTGCTGCAACTGTCCATATCAATGCCGCAACTATCCATATCGGTGCCGCAACTGTCCATATCGGTGCCGCAACTGTCCATATCGGTGCCGCAACTGTCCATATCGGTGCCGCAACTCATCCTCGGACTGATACTCAAAAAGTATCCGTACGAGGATAACTGTTCCTATGAGTGCCGCAACTATCCTAATCAGTGAGGCAACTGTCCATATCTGTGCCGCAACTGTCCATATCAGTGCCGCAACTATCCATATCAGTGCCGCAACTCATGCTCGGACTGAAACTCAAAAAAGTATCAGTACGAGGATAACTGTTCGTATGAGTGCCGCAACTATCCATATCGGTGCCGCAACTGTCCATATCGGTGCCGCAACTGTCCATATCGGTGCCGCAACTCATCCTCGGACTGATACTCAAAAAGTATCAGAACGAGGATAACTGTTCCTATGAGTGCCGCAACTATCCTAATCAGTGAGGCAACTGTCCATATCTGTGCCGCAACTGTCCATATCAGTGCCGCAACTATCCATATCAGTGCCGCAACTCATGCTCGGACTGAAACTCAAAAAAGTATCAGTACGAGGATAACTGTTTGTATGAGTGCCGCAACTTTCCATATCGATGCCGCAACTGTCCATATCAGTGCTGCAACTGTCCATATCAATGCCGCAACTATCCATATCGGTGCCGCAACTGTCCATATCGGTGCCGCAACTGTCCATATCGGTGCCGCAACTGTCCATATCGGTGCCGCAACTCATCTTCGGACTGATACTCAAAAAAGTATCAGTACGAGGATAACTGTTCGTATGAGTGCCGCAACTATCCATATCGATGCCGCAACTGTCCATATCAGTGCTGCAACTGTCCATATCAGTGCCGCAACTATCCATATCGGTGCCGCAACTGTCCATATCGGTGCCGCAACTGTCCATATCGGTGCCGCAACTGTCCATATCGGTGCCGCAACTCATCCTCGGACTGATACTCAAAAGTATCAGAACGAGGATAACTGTTCCTATGAGTGCCGCAACTATCCTAATCAGTGAGGCAACTGTCCATATCTGTGCCGCAACTGTCCATATCAGTGCCGCAACTATCCATATCAGTGCCGCAACTCATGCTCGGACTGAAACTCAAAAAAGTATCAGTACGAGGATAACTGTTTGTATGAGTGCCGCAACTTTCCATATCGATGCCGCAACTGTCCATATCAGTGCTGCAACTGTCCATATCAATGCCGCAACTATCCATATCGGTGCCGCAACTGTCCATATCGGTGCCGCAACTGTCCATATCGGTGCCGCAACTGTCCATATCGGTGCCGCAACTCATCCTCGGACTGATACTCAAAAAGTATCAGTACGAGGATAACTGTTCCTATGAGTGCCGCAACTATCCTAATCAGTGAGGCAACTGCCCATATCTGTGCCGCAACTGTCCATATCAGTGCCGCAACTATCCATATCAGTGCCGCAACTCATGCTCGGACTGAAACTCAAAAAAGTATCAGTACGAGGATAACTGTTCGTATGAGTGCCGCAACTATCCATATCGGTGCCGCAACTGTCCATATCGGTGCCGCAACTCATCCTCGGACTGATACTCAAAAAGTATCAGTACGAGGATAACTGTTCGTATGAGTGCCGCAACTATCCATATCGGTGCCGCAACTATCCATATCGATGCCGCAACTGTCCATATCAGTGCTGCAACTGTCCATATCAATGCCGCAACTTTCCATATCGGTGCCGCAACTGTCCATATCGGTGCCGCCACTATCCATATCGGTGCCGCAACTATCCATATCTGTGCCGCAACTGTCCATATCGGTGCCGCAACTCATCCTCGGACTGATACTCAAAAAAGTATCAGTACGAGGATAACTGTTCGTATGAGTGCCGCAACTATCCATATCGGTGCCGCAACTGTCCATATCAGTGCTGCAACTGTCCATATCAGTGCCGCAACTGTCCATATCGGTGCCGCAACTATCCATATCGGTGCCGCAACTATCCATATCGGTGCCGCAACTGTCCATATCTGTGCTGCAACTGTCCATATCAGTGCCGCAACTATCCATATCAGTGCCGCAACTCATGCTCGGACTGAAACTCAAAAAAGTATCAGTACGAGGATAACTGTTCGTATGAGTGCCGCAACTATCCATATCGGTGCCGCAACTGTCCATATCAGTGCCGCAACTGTCCATATCGGTGCCGCAACTCATCCTCGGACTGATACTCAAAAAAGTATCCGTACGAGGATAACTGTTCGTATGAGTGCCGCAACTATCCATATCGGTGCCGCAACTGTCCATATCGGTGCCGCAACTGTCCATATCGGTGCCGCAACTCATCCTCGGACTGATACTCAAAAAAGTATCAGTACGAGGATAACTGTTCGTATGAGTGCCGCAACTATCCATATCGGTGCCGCAACTGTCCATATCGGTGCCGCAACTCATCTTCGGACTGATACTCAAAAAAGTATCAGTACGAGGATAACTGTTCGTATGAGTGCCGCAACTATCCATATCGATGCCGCAACTGTCCATATCAGTGCTGCAACTGTCCATATCAGTGCCGCAACTATCCATATCGGTGCCGCAACTGTCCATATCGGTGCCGCAACTGTCCATATCGGTGCCGCAACTGTCCATATCGGTGCCGCAACTCATCCTCGGACTGATACTCAAAAAGTATCAGTACGAGGATAACTGTTCCTATGAGTGCCGCAACTATCCTAATCAGTGAGGCAACTGTCCATATCTGTGCCGCAACTGTCCATATCAGTGCCGCAACTCATGCTCGGACTGAAACTCAAAAAAGTATCAGTACGAGGATAACTGTTTGTATGAGTGCCGCAACTTTCCATATCGATGCCGCAACTGTCCATATCAGTGCTGCAACTGTCCATATCAGTGCCGCAACTGTCCATATCGGTGCCGCAACTATCCATATCGGTGCCGCAACTATCCATATCGGTGCCGCAACTGTCCATATCTGTGCCGCAACTGTCCATATCAGTGCCGCAACTGTCCATATCAGTGCCGCAACTCATGCTCGGACTGAAACTCAAAAAAGTATCAGTACGAGGATAACTGTTCCTATGAGTGCCGCAACTAACCTAATCAGTGAGGCAACTGTCCATATCTGTGCCGCAACTGTCCATATCAGTGCCGCAACTGTCCATATCAGTGCCGCAACTCATGCTCGGACTGAAACTCAAAAAAGTATCAGTACGAGGATAACTGTTCGTATGAGTGCCGCAACTATCCATATCGGTGCCGCAACTGTCCATATCAGTGCTGCAACTGTCCATATCAGTGCCGCAACTGTCCATATCGGTGCCGCAACTATCCATATCGGTGCCGCAACTGTCCATATCGGTGCCGCAACTGTCCATATCTGTGCTGCAACTGTCCATATCAGTGCCGCAACTATCCATATCAATGCCGCAACTCATGCTCGGACTGAAACTCAAAAAAGTATCAGTACGAGGATAACTGTTCGTATGAGTGCCGCAACTATCCATATCGGTGCCGCAACTGTCCATATCGGTGCCGCAACTGTCCATATCGGTGCCGCAACTCATCCTCGGACTGATACTCAAAAAAGTATCCGTACGAGGATAACTGTTCGTATGAGTGCCGCAACTATCCATATCGGTGCCGCAACTGTCCATATCGGTGCCGCAACTGTCCATATCGGTGCCGCAACTATCCATATCGGTGCCGCAACTATCCATATCGGTGCCGCAACTGTCCATATCGGTGCCGCAACTCATCTTCGGACTGATACTCAAAAAGTATCAGTACGAGGATAACTGTTCGTATGAGTGCCGCAACTATCCATATCGATGCCGCAACTGTCCATATCAGTGCTGCAACTGTCCATATCAGTGCCGCAACTATCCATATCGGTGCCGCAACTGTCCATATCGGTGCCGCAACTGTCCATATCGGTGCCGCAACTGTCCATATCGGTGCCGCAACTCATCCTCGGACTGATACTCAAAAAGTATCAGAACGAGGATAACTGTTCCTATGAGTGCCGCAACTATCCTAATCAGTGAGGCAACTGTCCATATCTGTGCCGCAACTGTCCATATCAGTGCCGCAACTATCCATATCAGTGCCGCAACTCATGCTCGGACTGAAACTCAAAAAGTATCAGTACGAGGATAACTGTTTGTATGAGTGCCGCAACTTTCCATATCGATGCCGCAACTGTCCATATCAGTGCTGCAACTGTCCATATCAATGCCGCAACTATCCATATCGGTGCCGCAACTGTCCATATCGGTGCCGCAACTGTCCATATCGGTGCCGCAACTGTCCATATCGGTGCCGCAACTCATCTTCGGACTGATACTCAAAAAAGTATCAGTACGAGGATAACTGTTCGTATGAGTGCCGCAACTATCCATATCGATGCCGCAACTGTCCATATCAGTGCTGCAACTGTCCATATCAGTGCCGCAACTATCCATATCGGTGCCGCAACTGTCCATATCGGTGCCGCAACTGTCCATATCGGTGCCGCAACTGTCCATATCGGTGCCGCAACTCATCCTCGGACTGATACTCAAAAAGTATCAGAACGAGGATAACTGTTCCTATGAGTGCCGCAACTATCCTAATCAGTGAGGCAACTGTCCATATCTGTGCCGCAACTGTCCATATCAGTGCCGCAACTATCCATATCAGTGCCGCAACTCATGCTCGGACTGAAACTCAAAAAAGTATCAGTACGAGGATAACTGTTTGTATGGAGTGCCGCAACTTTCCATATCGATGCCGCAACTGTCCATATCAGTGCCGCAACTGTCCATATCGGTGCCGCAACTGTCCATATCGGTGCCGCAACTGTCCATATCGGTGCCGCAACTCATCCTCGGACTGATACTCAAAAAGTATCAGTACGAGGATAACTGTTCCTATGAGTGCCGCAACTATCCTAATCAGTGAGGCAACTGCCCATATCTGTGCCGCAACTGTCCATATCAGTGCCGCAACTATCCATATCAGTGCCGCAACTCATGCTCGGACTGAAACTCAAAAAGTATCAGTACGAGGATAACTGTTCGTATGAGTGCCGCAACTATCCATATCGGTGCCGCAACTGTCCATATCGGTGCCGCAACTCATCCTCGGACTGATACTCAAAAAAGTATCAGTACGAGGATAACTGTTCGTATGAGTGCCGCAACTATCCATATCGGTGCCGCAACTATCCATATCGATGCCGCAACTGTCCATATCAGTGCTGCAACTGTCCATATCAATGCCGCAACTATCCATATCGGTGCCGCAACTATCCATATCGGTGCCGCAACTATCCATATCGGTGCCGCAACTGTCCATATCTGTGCTGCAACTGTCCATATCAGTGCCGCAACTATCCATATCAATGCCGCAACTCATGCTCGGACTGAAACTCAAAAAAGTATCAGTACGAGGATAACTATTCCTATGAGTGCCGCAACTATCC